>PVJD01004893.1:0-126369 GCA_004026545.1 Mormoops blainvillei
GAGAGATTGATTGATTGATTGAGATTTCACATGGCCCCAGAATCCAATAGTCTATGGAACAGTATATTCAGAAAAGTTCCATGCACCCCTCCTTTTTATACCCTTATCCCAGTAGGTAACTAGTTTCATTAGTTTCTGCTTTATCCTTTTTGTGTTTCTTACTGCTTATACACACACATGCACATAGCATACCATGGACACTCTTTTACACTGTGCTTCTTTTTACTTGCTAATTAATATATCCTAAAAATCACTCTCCCTCAGTCCCAGGGATCTTTTTCCTGCGTGTTTTTGTTTCACAGTTGTGTACCGCTCCACTGTGTGTGCCGTACCCGTGTCCGGCTTCCCGGAGTGTGCAGTTGCAGACGATGCTGTAAGGGGTGTAAGGAGCAGCCCGGTGCTGTCGAGGCTGTATTTTCAGGGTGGATTCTTGGCCATGAAATGGCCAGGTGTGTGTGTAGATTTGTTAGGGAATGCAAAATTCCTCTCACTAAGAATCCTACCAGTTTGCCTTCTCATTAGCAGTAAATGAGGTTTTTTTCTCAGCCTCACAAGCTGAGTGTGCTGGTGTACTTCCTCAGTTTTGCTAATCTTATGGATAAGAAATGGACTTTTAAAATGGTGCATCATTATAGTTTTAATTTGCATGTTTCATATCATGGAACTATGGTATTTTAAAATTAAATGTAACTATATTTTTTTTCATAGACGAAACTGCAAAGGAAATCCAAATTGCTTGGTTGGGATTGGTGAGCATGTTTGGTTAGGAGAAATAGATGAAAATAGTTTTCATAACATTGATGATCCCAATTGTGAGAGGAGAAAAAAGGTAAACCATCGTTTTAAAGTGATTTTATATGGTGTTCCTATGTTTGTTTGTTTTATTTGTTTTGCGCCTGTGATCCGAAACCATTACTGACTTCAGGTAGCCGGTGCAGCTTTAAAATAAGCAGTGGACTTAAGATTCTCGACTGCTTGAATTGGAACAATTCTTAATGGTCTGCTTTAAAATAGGTAGCTGCGTAATCCAGTAAACCTTTTGATAATAGTTTCAGTTTAAATGCTGATTCTATGTTTGCCTTAACAGTGCATGTTTTATTTTGAACTCTTTTTTAAATCTCTTTAAAGGATGTGGTAAATCAGTGGAACAAGCTCTTAATAATAATATTACTTTGCTTTCTTGAGCTTGTATTTTTATGTTATACCCATAACAAATAATTTTACTTTTTGTTTTAGCACACATTAATATTTCCTAATCATAAAGCCTGGTATTCACAAAATTGTCAGCTGCATAGGCATTTTTTCTGTTTAAAAAGAATTACTCTTTGTAAGTTTCAGGAATCATCAATCTTGTCTTTGGAAAACGTTGCAACACCCCCTTTCTCCCATCTCCCAGATCTATAGGATAAGGAGGAACTTTTCTAGAAATTTTACTTTGTCATTCTTCTGAATGTTGACAGTGTAGAAACATAGCAAATAAAAAAACTATGTACCTATGTTCAAAACTGATCTTTCCTAGAGCCCACTGTTCCAGGCTTAGCTTTCAGCGGCTGGAGAAGACTAGAAGACCACAAGACTAGATATGAGCTGTGGTGCTCTGCTAACCTTTTCCCTCCTAGTCAGCCCAGATAGGGCAGTCATCAAAGTGATGCCTTACCCTTGGCCAAGAGAGACGTAAGGTGCTTATAGCATGTTGGTTGAGACAGTTTCAACGAATTTTTAATCTGAAATTTAAAAAATAATGCTGCTTATAATTTTTTTATTTAAAGGAAGATTGATTTTTCTAATTATAAATTTTCTATTTTTGTAGAACTCATTTGTGGGTCTCACGAACCTTGGAGCTACTTGTTACGTCAACACATTTCTTCAGGTCTGGTTTCTCAACTTGGAGCTTCGGCAAGCGCTGTACTTATGTCAAAGTACCTGTGGTGACTACATGATGGGAGATGATATCCAGAAAGAGAAAGGTCAGTGGGGATGGTGTGGGCAGGGCTCGCTTCTGCGTGTACTGCCAGCTAGATCACTTCTGAACCAGACAAACAGAGGAAGGAAGCATACTTTCAGGTGTGCTGTCCGCGTCAGGCATGGTTCTAGGCCCTTTATAAACACTTTCAGGATTCAAAATCTTTTTTTCTCTCTATATTTATCCTTTATGTACAAAATGGCAAATATTCTTATGTAGTTTAAAGTTACAGTTTCTCTAAGTAATATACTGTGATTGTAGTCCATTATTTTTCCTAGTTTATTACATTGAAGTATTTATTAAAATAAGCTGACTTAGGTGATAACCTCTAGAATTAAGATTAAATTCACTAACGCTGGCAAAGTTAGCTACTAATGTGCAAATTTAGACAGAATCAGTTTCAGACTGTTTCTACTGGAATTACTTGTTTTGGTCCCCCCCCCCCCCCCAAAGATTTTATTTATTTATTTTTAGGAGAGGGGAAGAGAGGGAGAGAAACATAAATGTGAGAGAGACATTGATGGATTGCCTCTTGTATGTGCCCTGACTGGGGGGACTGGGGACCAAAGCCACAACCCAGGCATGTGCCCTGACCCAGGAATTGAACCAGAGGCCTTTCGCTTTGCAGGATGATGCCCAACCAACTGAGCCACACTGGTCAGGGCTACTTGGTTGTTTTCATGCACAGTATGTGGCTTGTTATTCCTAATTGATGTTAGTTTGTTTTTAGCAATTATTCTCTTTGAGATGACACTTTCATGGAATGAACCAGATTTTTCTCTCTCTCAAAGTTTGTTCCCGGGGTGAGGGGGAAGCGGGGGAAGCAGGGGTGGAGGGAAGTGAGTGTCTAAGGTTACATAGGTTTGGGAACTCCAAGCTGGGAACTTTTGACTCTTGCTTTCCTCTCTAAATCCTGTGCTAGTTTTTTTATGATCTGATTTGGGCACAGTGCTAATGCCTTTGATTCAGAGTAAGAAAAGATAGGATTTGTAAATCCCCCATCTTCCAGCCCTCCAGACAGTGGTAACACTTTAAAGTCTTGGTCCTTATCAGTGGTAATCTTTGCTTCATAGCGCGGTGCTTAAAAATTCTTAAGTTTCCGCAAAGCTTTATTTCTATAGTCCTGAATATTTAAATTTAGATTAGTTGTATATTAAATATTTAAGGCAATAGTGTATGTAAAGAATGAATCCTATAAAATGGATCTTTTTTATTTTTAACATTATTTTGCTGAAGTAAAAATTTACCCATTAATTAAAAAGTGAAAACTAAATTTCTGTTTTATAAAATGATGTACCATGGCCAGAATTCTTTGGGTATTGTGGCTTTAATGTGTATCTTCAAGAATTTTTTAATAATTTTCTAAACACATAAATTTTAATATTTCACCAAAAGTCTTCACCTTGTTCTCTAACAAAAGTGTTACATTTCTGGTGTTATCTTAACAGGCACAGTGCAGTATAGTGAAAAGGGTTTATATTGGGAATGGTGGAATCTGAGTTCTGTTCCCAGCTTAGCCACTTTCTTATTTTACATATAAGAAAACCAGGAGAGTATGATTTATTTAAGATCTTAGGGAGTATTTAACCTGTAAAATAAGAGTTGGAGCCCATACAGGCTTACTTGAATAGCTTTTAACAACCTGCAAAGCCCTGCACCCCAGGAAGTAAGATTTTTATCTTTATTTTGCAAATGAAATATTGATTTCCTGAAAGTCACAGTTTTGGTATTGGGTTGGCCAAAAAGTCCATTTGTTTTTTTCCTAAAGTAAAAGACACTTCAAAAAAAAAGAAGAAGAAGAAGAAGAATTTATTTATTTTCAGAGAGAAAGGAAGAGAGGGAGAAGGAGAGGGAGAGAAACATCCATGTATGAGAGAAACATCAATCAGTTGCCTCTTGCATGCCTCCAGCTGGGGACGTGGCCTGCAACCCAGGCATGTGCGCTGACAGGGAATCAAAGGCAACCTTTCAGTTTGCAGGTCAGCACTCAATCCACTGAACCACACCAGTCAGGGCTAAAAGACATGTTTTTTATCTTCATCAATAACTTTGTCAATTTGGATATTTTGAGTATGTTGGCAGTCTCCCACGTGGTATAACGTTGATTATTGCTCTCAATTAATGTCTCAGTTTGCTCGCTATTAACTTCAACTGGTCTACCCAACTGTGGAACATCATCCAGTGAGAAATCTCCAGCACAAAAGTTTGCAAACGACTTTGGATTAGTCACATAGCATCTTCTCCATACAACGTACATATAAATCTTACTCTTATGTTTCAGTTGTGTTTTACCTTTCTTAAAATAATAAAGCATAATATGCCAAAAAATGTTACCTGTTTTCTTCCATCTTCAGTATTAAATGGCTACACAAAAATTCACCAATTTTGATTTTTTTAAATGCACGCTGATATGACAGCTGTCACAATACAGTCTAACAAACTTGTTCTGAATGAAGTTAAAGACAGCTAAGCACTACTAGAGCCATCATATGGAAAAAAACCAGATGAGCTTTTTGGTCAACCAATAGTAAAGAGATAAACCATCAGGAGACAGAAACTGCCCAATAATTTGAACGGAGAAAGCATAGGGGATTATTAACAGGAAATTCAAGTAATGGGGGAATTGGTTAGCAAGCACTGCCATGGTTCACTAGGTGGCCGAAAGTGTGCTGAGGGGCCTCTGTGGGTGGCGGCGGGGGGTGGGGGGTCTCTTCTGGAAACTCTTCAGGGAGGTACTGGGCCTGGGAACCCCTTCGTGAAGTCCCCTGAAAGGGTGCCCAGGAGGTCATTCAAGGAATGGTCATTCAAGGGGAAGTGCCTCACCAGATGCATTCCACCGTGAGGCTACAGGAGGTGCCGAAGGGAGCTCCTGGCTGCCTGTTGGCTCCAGGAACCTGGAGTCCACACGGAGCTAGTGAGAGGCACAACCGAACTCTCCGGTGCCCCCTACTGATAAGACTAAACCTTGCGCTACCGGGCAAGGGAGAGATATTTGCAGAGCTCATCTCTGTTACCACAGAGCAGGCTAAGAAGGGTGATTTAGAGCTGAAAGGCAATAAATTCATAACTGGCACAGATGATAATGCTCAAGTCTTTTAAGGCCTTTGAGGCTTATGCTTCTGATTTACATACCTTCCCTCAACTCATTAAAATTTGTAACTCAAAAATTCTAGGATTTTTAACAGCAAAATCTTCATTCAAGTTTAAATCTCTACTCGAGATTCCTGTCCGTGCTCTTTTTGTGGCAAGTCCTCATAAATGAGATTTCATTACAGTATCTGGCCATCTTATATGAATGGTAAATATAGTTTTTATTTTCAGAACGGATGTTTCAGTGTGTGTTCTCACATTTTAGAAACTAACCGCGATTGTAATTGTTGTCAGGTACATAGAATCCCGTGCATTTATGGGATGTATATGAACAGCTCTGGCTGCCTCATTATTTCCAAAAGACATGTGATTATTAATTTGTTTCTTTTGAAGCTTTAAAACTGTAATAAAACACTATACAGTTTGGATGTAAGGATATTTAATTATGTTCTCATGTAAAGATGAAATACATTTTTTAAAGTAGCAGATTTTTAAAAATAAACATTTTTTTTAAAATAGATTATGAGCCTCAGACAATTTGCGAGCATCTGCAGTACTTGTTTGCCTTGTTGCAAAATAGTAACAGACGATACATTGATCCATCGGGATTTGTTAAAGCCTTGGGCTTGGACACGGGGCAACAGCAGGTAATAACCTTTAATTTATATTTTAAATATGAAAAGATACCCAAGCATTCCTTAGAATGTTTACAGAAGGAAATAAAGTGAAATGCTTTCAAAAAAAATTTTTTTTTATCTTGAATTAGAGCATCTAGTTGCTGTTCAGTTTATTATACATTTTCCTTGATCCCATTTCTAAAATTTCTTATGTGGGCACAAACTGATTCAACATTAGAACCAAGTTCAAAGTAAAGATAGTTTCAGGAATATTTAACTTATTACATTTGTATCAGAAGTTGAAAAGCAAGGTATGATTTTTCTTTTTATTAACCCAAACTTGTGTTGTAGGATGCTCAAGAATTTTCAAAGCTCTTTATGTCTCTTTTGGAAGATACTTTGTCTAAGCAAAAGAATCCAGATGTGCGGAACATTGTCCAACAGCAGTTCTGTGGGGAATATGCTTATGTAACTGTGTAAGTGTGCTTTAGCTTTTCAGTGATACATTTTATTCAAAGACAGTTGCTCATATGTTATCTAATTTTCAGCTCAGTTCTAAGTTATAGCTTTAGTGGATTATCATGGGAGCTGAAATAGCTGTAGCAATACATTGCCATGGGAACATGTAAACAACAGACTTGATAATTATAGTAGAACCCATCCAGGTGTTGGGAACTGTGTCTGACTGAGCTCTTGCCATTTATTTTATGGCTGTGGTGGTAGCTGAAAGAGGAAGATTTAAGCCAGCTAGAATACTAAGAGTAAATGTAAAATAACTCTAAAATTTTTTCCTAATTGTAAAATATATGGCCTCACCAATCACTTTGTTTTTATTTATTTTCTAAATATATATATATATAGTGTAAACATTTCCTGTGAAAGAGAACTAAGGTAATAAATGCTTCTATCCGTATTTCTAGGATGTAATACAATAGAACTTCATTGTTTTTCCCACTCTGATCTTAATCTTATCACTCTATTTTATTATAGTTGCAATCAGTGTGGCAGAGAGTCTAAGCTTTTATCAAAGTTCTATGAACTGGAGTTAAATATCCAAGGCCACAAACAGTTAACAGATTGTATCTCGGAATTTTTGAAGGTATTCAATTTTGGTGTATATGTTGTTTTTCTCATAGTTAAATACTATTTGGAATAGTTTTTTTTTTTAATTTAATGGATAAATTCATTATTTCAACATTTTCTGTATATGAAGTATCTCTGTTTATGTAATGATCTACAAGAAACTTTGTAATTATAATGTACTGAAGCAGGCTGCATCTTAATTTTTGGCTATTTCAGGTTAACTGTATTTTATATGTAAAGTTATGTTTGTGTAATAACTTACTGTGTGGTTGGGGATAGTAGAGTATTTAAGGAAATCTAAACTGTTACCATAGGTTAATTTACCTTTTCATTTAATGAGAACTAGAATGTGTTGAATGTAAATAGTTTTCACGTCAGTGTGGTTATTCTTCAGCCCTGCCACTCAGTATTTCTACTTTCTGTGTATTTAGAGTAATGTAGTGATGTGGAAGTGGTTCCTTTTTGTTTTGAGTGGAAAAGTTGCTAAAAGGAAACCTTTGTTATCAAGGAGGAATAGACACACAACATAGTAGATGAGCTTATTATAAAGCCTTCTTAAAATATTGTACTTTTCCTACTCCTTTAGCACAGCCATTAGCTCTTGGAAGTACTCATTCATTGAATTCATTCAGCTTAGTATTGATTGAGTGGTTACTGTGCTCAGGCACTGTTTCAGCTGTTGGGGATCGAGTAGCTTATAGTGTAATGATGTTGGGACCAGAGAAGGGCAGTAAAATATATAAAGTGTCCACTATAATAAGTGCTGTGGAGAAAACTAAAGCAGGAAAGAAGGGTGGAGGTGGTAGGGGTGAGAGTGAGGTTGACTGCAATTAGAAATAAAATGATAGAAGGTGATAGAGTGAGCCATGCAAGAATCCAGTGAAGAGTATTTCAGGTAGATGGAGTCAGTGTAACTGAAATGGATAAAAGAGGGGAGAATGACAAGATGAAGTTGTAGTGCTAACTGAGGACCATTTCACAGAGGTCCTGGTAGACCTTTGCCGGGAGTTTGGCTTCTACTTGGAGTGA
Organism: Mormoops blainvillei; assembly: GCA_004026545.1. Taxonomy (NCBI): domain Eukaryota; kingdom Metazoa; phylum Chordata; class Mammalia; order Chiroptera; family Mormoopidae; genus Mormoops; species Mormoops blainvillei. Next base: position 7,783 of record PVJD01004893.1, read on the forward strand.
GGTGAGGCGCCCTTGGAGAGTTGAGAGCATAGGCATGATGTTAACAGGATCACTCTGGGTGCTCTCTTGAAACTAGGGCGCTCTTCCGGCTGGGGCAGACAGGAGTTGATGGCGACCTGGACCAAAGGTTAGCTGAAGAAGGGATAAGTTGTGTTTGGACTTCAGATATATTTTCCAAGTAGAGCTGATAAAATTTGCCGATTGGATATGGAGAGAAAGAGGCGGCGAGGATTACTAAGGTTGGCCTGAGCAACTGGTAAAATGGAGTTGCCATAACTGAGATGTGAAGGACTATGGGAGGAACAGGTTTGGGAAAGGAATTAGGAGTTTGCACTGGGGCATGTTACATTTGAGAGGTATAGTTGAGGGGAGAAGTCTGGGCTGGATAAAATCACCAAGGGATGAGCGAGACAAGGACCAAGGACTGAGCCCTGGGACATTCAAACATTAAGAAATCAGGGAGATAGGAGCAACTGGCAGAGGATGCTGAGGAGAGGACTTGCCAGTGAGTTAAGAGGAAAACAGGTGAGTGTGGTAGCCTGGCGCCAAATGGATAAAGTGGTGGTGCCGGCGTTGTATGACTCGCGGTAATCTATATCAAAAAGCTGTTAGAGAAACACAGAGGAAAATTGAAAAAAGAAACCGCCATTAGCTATAACATTGACATACCCTGCACTCTTCTTTCAGCTTTCTCTCATGAATGTGGTTCAATAATTTTAACCATATGTGTGTGTATGTGTGCCTAAATTTGTATATAATTTTATATTCTGATGCCCAGGGTGTAGTTTGCACTTACTTTTACTGTTTTTAAATTAATTATACTGCATCAAAATACATATGATAATTTCTTTCTAAAACCCACTTCCTTATAATTCTCAAAAGTGGGATTATCAGGACAGAGGACCCCAAACAAGTATTTTAAAAATTATACTTTTGGGACGAAGCACATCAATTTTAAATCACTGTATACAGATGAATAATGTCACTGCTAAGCAGTGCCTTTTATCTTACATGTCCTTTATTATTTAGAGTAGCTTGATTTTTAAACAGCCTGAATGGGAACTATTAATTAAAGTGAAATTATGCTTTACATCAGAGATTTGATCACTTTTTTAAAATCTTTCCATCTTCCAATTTTAAAAATACTATGTCTTATTCCTTATCAGGAAGAAAGATTAGAAGGAGACAATCGATACTTCTGTGAAAACTGTCAAAGTAAACAGAATGCAACAAGGAAGATCCGACTCCTGAGCCTTCCTTGCACTCTGAACTTACAGCTAATGCGTTTTGTCTTTGACAGGTAACTATGTGCAAGTGGTTGTGTTCGTTGCTCATTGTGGACTAAAAGGTACAGATTTTACCGTAGACAGATAAGATCTTAATAAAATGCTTACAATTTTGAAATGCTAGATTTGAGGATGAAAGTTAGAGATGGAGCTTGTCATTTTGAAATGCCAGTATTTCATGATTTTATCACAAAGTTCTTAAAGAAGACAGCTATATAAAATTGAGAACTAGAAAAGTACATGGTCCTTATTATTCTTTTTATTCTAAGAAATTCTTTTAAAATGCAAAGGAAAAGCCAGCATTTAGGTAGGAACTGAATTACCTTGATAGTCTATTGTATAAGAATTAAATTTTCTACTCATTATGGTACCCCAACCCCTTGGGAATACATATAATTAAAATCAGGCAATGTCTGCACATATGCATTTCTTCTATAAAAAAACAGGAGCACCTGTGTTTTTCTTTTGTGATTAAATTAAAACCTCCATAAATAAGTGTTGTGTTTGGAATTAACAGTTTTAATTCATACCTTTTTGGCATTTGATTTATATTGCCCGATTTTAAGACCGTATTATGTTTACTTATAATCGTACAGGTTTTTAAGCCAGATTGTTAAATGAAATCTACCTAGCTACTGTTGAGTTTATTATGATAGCTGACAGAGCTTATTCATTGTTTTATGATTGTTTTAAATATAAATATAATTAGCTTTCCTCTTGGTTAGGCAAACTGGACATAAGAAAAAGCTGAATACCTACATTGGCTTCTCAGAGATTTTGGATATGGAGCCTTATGTGGAACATAAAGGTAAAATTTTTACCGAACAGTGATAATTACAATGCTCAGAGGTTGTAACTGGTGATCTGCTTATCATGAATACAGAATAGTACCACTACAGCTCGTTGGATAATCTCTGGGAACAAAGGCTTTTTAGGTGAGCCTAGATGTTGCTTCCATTTTCTGTGAGTAAGTACATAACAAAGATTAGATGGTTCATTAATATCTGCATAATTAAGGGTATAAAAGAATAAAATATGAAAGAGATATTTTACTGTTCCCAAACCCACACTTGCTACCTTAGTGTCAATACCATATCTGTAACTCCTTATAAGTCTCCAGGCTGTCTCCATTCATGTTTTTTTTTTCTTTTAACATTTTATCAAAACATTAGGTGGCATAATTCCAATATGTATATTGTAATTCTTCATATCTGTTACCACTGGAAAGTTCTAGGATGCTATGAGATAGTTTCAACAAGAAATAAGGGACTACTTTTTCTTTTTGTAGTCTTTACCTTACTAAATAGGGTGATTGTTATCAGAGAAAACAAAACACCTTGCCCTTACTTGAAGGAGACTGTTTTACTTCCCTTTTAAGATTGATTGTACTGCTTATGAAAGTTTTGATGTAGAAATTATGTAATAAACTCTGTCTCTTTCCATAAAAAGGTTTTGGAGTCAGCTTACCACAGAAACAAGCCATAAAAAAAGCCTTTAAAAGAAATGATTAGGGAGGTTGGGGAGCAATGTGTTAAATACGTAAGCTTTCAAATGTTTGATGCCTTGTCAATATTGTGGTTTAAAATTTGCACCTCTCTGGAAGAAGGAAACCACTTTCTACAGAGTCTGCTGCTGGAGTTTGTTAGTATTAAATTTGGCTGACCAAGTGAATTTAGCTCGATTTCATGAATTTTATATAGTAGTTTCCTTCTTGCTTCCTTTGTTCCGGTAATTGTTTGAAATTAGAGAAGTCTGATAGTGAAGTGGTTTCTCAGGGACTGGAAATTTAGGAGATGTAAAATCAGCACTTTTCTTGGCTCCTCTTTGTGGTTTTGAATAGTTCTCATTGTGATTAAATTTGTTATATATTTGTCCAATTTATACTGTAAAGAAAACGGGGTATTTATCAAATAGACTTTCATACAAGTCAAAAAAAACCTTACAGAAATATTTAATTTTAGTATTTTTGTTTACTAAATATAGTAAACTCTTAATTTTTAAATAGAGGAATAAAAGTTGGCTTTAGAATTATTAGCTAGGACTGGTAAAATTAAGTAGTTTGTAGTTATAGGCCTGCCTGTCACAGGCTGTTGTAATATTTGATACACCGACAATGCGTACACATGTCCACACAAAAGCTGAAGAGATGTATCTGAAAGAGTAGCTGTTTTTAAAAGGAGAATTGACCTGTTTCTTGAAATAGTGAGTCTGCAGATACACAGAGATCTGCAGACTGATGGGTCCTCACTCCTTGAACAATTAGCACCCAACTCCATCTGAACTCCTGCTGTATTTCTTGGGGATTTTATATCCCTGTCAACCACTTTGAGAGTCTGGTGACTGAATAAAATTTCATAGAATTTTAAAATAAACCAACTATATTTAAATATAGTTATCAAAATACTAAAATTTGTGATTCAGTAATAGGGGTGCACTTTAAAGAACAAGTTCTAGTAGCCGATCAAAACTATCATAATTATCAAGATGATGAGTATAAAATCTTGAATCAGCAACAATGGTAATGTGATATGAAACTTTTTGTAGAGTCCATTGGTAATAAAATCACTTACTGCCAGTACTTCTATGGTTTATTGTTATCATTAATAATTTAGGAAATATTATTAAGAACTCCTGTTATAGATGAGTTAATGCATTTTTTAAATATTTTAAAATATTTTTATCTTACCAAATATTACAAATTCAGTTGGGATGGGTTAGTTGGGTTTTGGTCCAGGTATTAATCTGTGTTACTGTGTCCCCTACTGAGCTTCAGTCAACTGCTATATATCCTCTGTGCCTAAAACAGTGTCTATCATGTTTACTGTCTGTTGAATGAGTGATTGATTATACCTTGTGACTCACTCCTCTTTTTTAAAAAAATATATTTTATTGATTATGCTATTACAGTTGTCCCATTTTTTTTCTCCCATTTATGTCCACTGCCCTGCACCCCCGCTCCCACCAGCGTTCACCCCACCCTTAGTTCATGTCCATGGGTCATACATGTAAGTTCTTTGGCTTCTCCCTTTCCTATACTATTCTTAACCTCCCCCTGTCTATTTTGTACCTACCAATTATGCTTCTTATTCTCTGTACTCCCTGCCCCCCCATTCTCCTCTCTTTACCTCCCCGCTGATAACCCTCCATGTGATCTCCTTTTCTGTGATTCTGTTCCTGTTCTAGTTGTTTGCTTAGTTTGTTTTTGTTTTTATTTTTTTAGGTTCAGTTGTTGATAGTTGTGAGTTCATTGTCATTTTACTGTTCATATTTTTGATCTTCTTTTTCTTAGACAAGTCCCTTTAACATTTCATGTAATAAGGGCTTGGTGACTCACTCCTTACAGTTTTAAGGAAATTATAATGATGAAACAGTCAAAGATACGTGAAAAGATTTTTACTACAGAGATAATAATTATTGCTTATAATGTCCCTGAAATCCTACCAATTTAAATGTTTGACAGTATGGGAGTTGTCCTATATAGTGTGGCACTTGTACATAGCCATTATAAATAATTTTTAGAAGAATATTTAATGATGTGGAAAGATGTTAATGATATATTTGTTAGAAAAAAACTGCAAGTTTCAATATTAATAGTCATTATGTCTGTTGTGGGATTGCTAGTGAATTATATTCTAATTTTTAATAATAAAACATGTAGTAGAAGTGATCTTTTCCAACATATATATAATTTCCTCCCTATAATTGGCTTAACTTTAGAATCTTCAGAAGGTTTTTCCAAACTTTAAAATACTTTGTTTTTATCTTAAAATGTAAGTGTTCCTTCATTTGCTATTATTTTTCTGTATGGATAAAGTGTTCTCTTGCATATAACCCACTGGCATAATGTACAAACTGTGATTTGTAGGCTTTGTTTATTTAAAGTAGAACAGGAACTTGACCATTTCCAAGTAGCTCAGTTGGTTAGAGTATTTTCCTCATACATCAAGGTTGCGGGTTCGATCCTCAGTCTGGGCACATAACAAAAATCAACCAATGAATACATAAATAAGTGAAACAGAAATCAGTGTTTCCCTCCCTCCCTCCCCCCTTCTTCTCTCTCTGAAACCAATAAATAGAAAAAAATTTAAAAATAGAGGAGGACTTAAAATGCTTATGAAGAAATCTCAGTGTAGAATTCTACATTTTTAAGGTTTTCTCTCCTGTCATTTCCAATTGTCTTGCCTACTCACATTTTAAAGGTAGGTTTTAAGTCTTAATGACTTATCTCCAATTTTTTCTAAAACATTTCTTTTTATAAAAAGAGTAGATTTTTACTTTTGCACTCATTTCTCAGTGTGGGTAATTAATTTCTATAACAAGTTGGAGAATATGAACAGATTTTTGGTAAGTATGTGACTCAACCAGTTTATGTGAAAAAGCCAAGTATGATACAGAGTAGCTTTGTAACCCCGAGTGTCCAGAATGCCATTGCTTCCCATCTGTACATTTTACTGAGGGAATGCAGAGTCGATAAGAGTGAGTGCTTGGGCAGCTTCCTACATTATATCATAAGTATATGTGTGTGTGTGTGTGTGTGTGTATGTATGTATGTATATGTATATATATATATTTTTTAATCTTAGGTGACATATTTTGAGTTCTATCAGATATATAAAAAACTATTCATTATAATTCAGGCTCAGGATACAAGAAGGAATATTGTTATCCAAAATTCCTTTCACTTTCTCCCTTTCTTCTTCCCTAGGTGGGTCCTACGTGTATGAACTCAGTGCAGTCCTTATACACAGAGGAGTGAGTGCATATTCTGGCCACTACATTGCCCATGTGAAAGATCCACAGTCTGGTGAATGGTATAAGTTTAATGATGAAGACATAGAAAAGATGGAGGGGAAGAAATTACAACTAGGGATTGAGGAAGATCTAGGTAAAACCTTTAAGTTGTGAGTGCCCTTTTAAAATATAAATTTTTTTTTATCGGAAGTATTTGTGATAAATTATTATGGCCCAAGCTTGTTATGAGCTGTAAAGGATATTTGCATTTCTTAAACACATAAAATCTCTGAACATCTTTTACTAACAATCCTTGAAATTTTAAAAAGAAATGATTTTGCTCCAGAGGTTTCCATAATGTCATGTCTGAAGACAAATATTTAATTCTCAATTACCAGGTTTATTGTGGGAGAGGATGGTGAGTATTAAGCTAAAAATGATGAATAGTAGATTTAACATGGTAGGATGTGTTGTCCTTTTTGCTGGGTCAGGAAATTTATTTTTGGGAAATGACAACAAGGGAACTTCGCTCCAAGAACCGTGTCTGTTCCTCCCTATTAAGTATCTTTTGCCATTTTGTAGTGATGAGATCTGCCTTAAAAAGAACTTGAAATAGTATTAAGTATGGAGCTCTCATCACTTTGGTTTTCTTAGGCCAAGATACGCATTTATTCCCTGAAGGAGGAGCGGTACTTCCAATAGGAGCCATCTTGGCTGAAGTTTTCATCACTTTCTTATCATATTTGTCATTTTTGGGTGAGGTTTGGACTATGGGAACTAAATAAAAGGAATCGGGATTGTGTGTCTCCTGCCACTGTTCTTTTTCAGTGGATCAGAGCCACTTTTCTTTCCAAGGTGTCAGGGAGGAGCATGGCGATTGGGGTTGTTCTCAAGGCATATGGGTAATCTACAGATATTCATGTGGTGACTCTATTCTGGTAATATAGTATTTTCTATTTTTAAATCATATTTAGGTGTTAGCAATCTTGCTCCAACTTCATACTCAAGTTCTTAACATTTGCTTATCTATTTTTCTTACATGATATTTTTACTAGGAATGAAATTAACATGTAGCTTTAAATCGTGAATTATTTAATTTTGGTTTTATTTGTTCTTTATTGAGGCGTATTTGATCTGTTTTGTTTTTAGTCCACGAATCGTAGGATTAAAAGCATTGTTAAAGCTGTCCTATCTTCTACATATAGGCGTTTCTGAATTTTAAAATAGTTCAAGATAAAGGGATTCTGCATGTATCAGGATCCTATTCCCATGTTTTAATACCTCACTATTGTTATATGCAGGCTACAGTGCAGCTTTCATTTGTTGTTTTTACCAAAAATAGGAAATACTTGTTCATTAAATTTCATTGTCATTCATTACTGTATTCTGTTGTGAAATTTAATGAATTGTTTTATCTGCCACCTTATATAGAGTAATGAGCATCTTAAATCTTAATACTTTTTTACTTAGGAATGACCAGCCTCCTCTTTGCTGTACGTGCTCCTGAGATTTTTAATTCCCTGGGACAGTGGTCCTCAGACTTTTTTGGTTATGTATTCTCTCTAAGAACATGAAATAAATTTGTATTCCTTTACATACTTTAAAATCTGACATTTTTTATCATAAATTTAAGTAGCTCTGGGTAAAGTATTTTCTGACATATTATAAACAGTAAAACGCCAACATCACTCTTTAAGAAAATGAAAATGAAATGAAGTAACATGGAGATTTGATACCCATATCATTCTTGTCAAAGATAAATGAACTGTTGTTTTGTTTTTTATAACAAGGCATTTTTAGTGCTTCCTTTTTCTCTCTAATAGTATTTCTTCTTTTTTTTAGATTTTATTATTTATTTTTCAAGAGGGGAAGGGAGGGAGAAAGAAAGGGAGAATATTAATGTGTGGTTGTCTCTTGAGTGCCCCCTACTGGGGACCTGACCCGCAACCCAGGCATGTGCCCTGACTGGGACTCGAACAGGCAACCCTTTGGTTCGCAGACCAATGCTCAATCCACTGAGCCACACCAGCCAGGGCTCTTGTAATAGTATTTCTATTACACTGATTCTAGGAATTTTATTCTGTGGAATATACTGAGTTTACTATAACCATACAGCTTAATAGTTAAAAAGTTCTTCTGGATTGCACTTTTTAAAACTTACAAATATTTTGACATAATTAAACTAATTTATGTTATAAATTTTTAAAGTTCAACACAAAGAAAAATCTTACTGTAAATACACCTTTTAATGACATGGGTGAGACTTTTTTTGTTGCTGCATTGGAGGTTATATCCTTTATAAAGTGGGAGATAGATGATTGAGAAAGGAGAGGTGAAAACCATCAATGACACCTCAGCTTTGAGGCAGATCAGTTTTTAGAAAAGTACATAGTGAATTGAAGGACTGGTCATTCCTTTCCTCAGAAGCATTCATGACCCCATGCCCATTGGAGTGTTACCCTGTGATGCATACTCAAGCCCAATTTGGAGATCACTTTCATGGAATACACTTAACCATGTAGAACACTTAATGTTTCTACTGACTACTTAATTCTTTCTGCTCATTAGCATTTCTTTTTTTTTTTAATATGCCATTTTATTTCTTTGGACAATTAAATTAAGTCTGGATTTATTTTTATAATTTAAGACCAACATTAAAATAAAACTCAGAGTAGAAGTATTTTTTTTTTTTTTTATCCCCAGGCTTGTCCTCATGAAAAACAGTACTTTCTTACCATCTTTTAACAATGGAATATGGCAGGCAAGTGGGGGAAGGGTGGTAAACTGTTATAAAGATTCAAACACCTATAGAGCCTGCTAAATTTGTGTTGTCTTTTAATGTTTTAGGTCCATGTTAAAGTATCTTAAACGTATATTTTAGGAATTGTTTTCTATTCCTGTGTCGTCCCCCCCACCCCCCACCCATAAAAGGATGAACAAACTATACATTCTAATTTAGTCGTCTTTTGATTTCCCTACCTCAGCAGAACCTTCTAAGTCCCAGACACGTAAACCGAAGTGTGGCAAAGGAACTCACTGCTCTCGAAATGCATACATGTTGGTTTATAGACTACAGACTCAAGAAAAACCCAATACAACTGTTCAGGTACCAGGTAAGCAATTTTCCAGGATTGTATAAGGCAAATATTTTACTATGTCCAAATATCAATGACAAGAACAGATTGCTTTTAATTGCTATTAATATGGGTTGACTGTGTATGCTAAATATTAGTGAAAGTAGATATCACAAATTTGCTTTAGTGAGGTTTTTTAATTAAAGAACATTTTATTTAAAAAAAAAAACTTTTTTAAGAGAGGGGGAAGGGAGGGAGAAAGAGGGGGAAACATCAATGTGTGTTTGCCCCTCGTGCACCCCCCTTGCTGGGGACCCAGTCTACAACCCAGACATGTGCCCTGACTGGGAATCGAACCAGCAACCCTTTGGTTCTCAGGCCGGCATTCAATCCACTGAGCCACACCAGCCAGAGCTTATTTATTTTTTTACATTATTTTTTTATTGTGTTTTTTCCATTACTGTTTATCCCCCCCATACCATCTTCTACCTCCACCCACCCCCTACCCCCTAAAGTAGTGAGTTTTTAAAATAGAGGAGCCTGCCCTGGCTAGTGTGACTCAGTGGATTGAGTGCCGGCCTGCAAACCAGAGGGTCGCTGGTTCTATACCCAGTCAGAGTACGTGCCTGGGTTGTGGGCGAGGTCCCCAGAAGGGGGCACGCAAGAAGCAATCACACACTGGTGTTTCTCTCCCTCTCTTTCTCCCTCCCTTCTCCTCTCTCTAAAAATAAATAAAACCTCTTCTTAAAAATAAATAGAGGAGCCTTTAATAGAACTATTCTGCTGAACCCCGTTACCCCTCACCAAGAAAAGCAAAAGCAGTTTTTAAAAGTCCTGTAGTTAATCAAGACATATTTAAAGAGCAGTTTGGTTTTATTTTGTAAATAAGTAAAACCTTTGTAAAGTATTTGTGGGTTTAAGCTAGTTATTTATAAATTTCCTAGATTTTAAAAAAGAAAGAAGAGTTGCCACTGGCCTGAGGGATTCTTTAGTTGCCTATTTTCTGATACTGTTATGTGGCCTGTAGTGCCATCTATTTTGAAGTTGTTTCTTTGAACCATTTGATGGCTCAGGTTGGCCAATGATGTCATGGACAACCAGGTGGAGGGAATCACGTGCTAGTGCCCATCTTCAGTTTTACTTTTGCCTTCAGTTTGGGGGCCTCTAACAGAAAAGGAGACCATAGTAGGAAGGTGCCACCAGAATTTAACCTAGTATTTGATAAAATTTAGAGACCAGCATGGTTCTGTGTCTGAAAACCAGATAAAGTTACTTTTTTTCTTTCTGCTTTGAATAGCCTTTCTTCAAGAGCTGGTAGATCGGGATAATTCCAAGTTTGAGGAGTGGTGTATTGAAATGGCTGAGATGCGTAAGCAAAGTGTGGATAAAGGCAAAGCAAAGCACGAAGAGGTTAAGGAGCTGTACCAAAGGTTACCTGCTGGAGCTGGTCTGTAAGATATTCTGGGACAGCACTGTTGCCATTTGAGTGCCTTGTTTCTTTTATGTTCACAAATATGTATGAGCTAATTTTCCCTTCCCTGTCTTCTAACCCACTAATGTCAGCTTATCCACTATAAAATTGCTATGTAAACCAGCAATAACTTGATGTGCAACATTCCATATAATTTTCATTATCATGTACTTTTAAAAATGGGAAACTCTTAATAAATTACAAGTTTAGGTCAGCACTCTGCATATGTGACTCTTATAATAGATATTTCTATTTTGTGAGATAGTAACTTGTTCTTAAAGAAAAATCTGATTGGATTACTATGGAAGCAGCTGACCTATTCTGTTTCCTTGTATAATTTGTACCCTCACAGTATCAACAGACATTCTTTTATATGAGCACTACTTTTTATGACATTATTAGATTACTTTGAAATTTAATACCAAATATGACGCTAAGAATAGGAAAGCATTCTGCTGACCTCTAATTTCTTAAGAATTGTCCCACATAATCCAGCTCATCCCTTTACTGTATGTGTTAATGCAGATTTACCTAGTGCCTCAGAAAGGAAACAGCTTTTTAAGGCTGGCGTGCCGTTTGTAATAATACGCTGTCTGTCACTTCATAGACATGAAGCCCCCCGTACCCAGTTTCTACTTAAAGAAGAGAGGCAATTTAATCCTCATTTTAGAAAATAAATACTCAAGCATAATTGCACTTGTGGTTTTTGTCTTTTTGATAATCTTAATTTTCTATTACTGCTATAACCTTAAACAAAGGAGGAATATAAATTGCTAACTCTGGAGGAATACCTCTTAAACGTTCTTTTTAAATGACATCTTAATTTGACTCTGACCTTTCTTTGTAACCTGTTGCTCTCACTCTGTCCCAAGGGTTGGAAGTATCCTAAAAAATTAAGACTGATCTTAATTTTACTGCATATGATTTAGAAGTGAACATGTGATTCAAATTCTAAATTTATTCATAGGAGTTGGGACCTGGAAATCTATTTTTTGAGCTTTGTTCAGTTTCCATTATTCACTGGACAAGATAAAAGGATTTACTGAGTCTAAAGTAAAATGCTTTTTGGAACCACTCTTCAAAACTGCATGGTCCAAAGATACTATGTGTCAAGTTAATACATACTTGTGCTCCTCTTCGCTATTTTCATTCAGTCTATAAGAACTGTGCTTATATTTTTAGTATATAGCTCTGTTATCAGTACTTTTACCAATTATGAGCTTTACAATATTTCTCTTGGCTTTTGCAGTAAACTTACATGGTTGAAAGTCCATGTTGTTCTAAAATGTTGTAAAACCCCTAAACTAATGACCATAGTTTTGTATTGCCACTCAGAGCCTCCTGTTTCTCATTTTCTAAATCGTGAACATATTTAAAGAAGAGTCAGTTATCCTAAAAATATAAGGCTCACTGGGAACACAAACCCCTTTGGCCCTTTTTATTTAATTTGAAATAAATTACCTCAAATCTTAAATTTTTAGAGTTCATAACTTTCCAAAGGAAAGTTCCTTGTGTTCAAAATTTAGGCATTAAAAAATTATAAATAACTTTGAACCCAAATGTACATTTCCCTTTGTTAAATATTTTAACAATGCTTTGTTGGTTTGTCAAATGCTAAGATTTTATACAGTTTGTTATCTTCAAGTTGATAATTAAAGAGTGCTCATCCCATTTGGTAAGTTGGTTTGTCCATGCTTTTGGAAGGCGATGCTTAAGTAGTATGCTGAGTCACCAGAGTAGAAAACAACCTTCGAGAACCTGCAAGGAGCCTTTCTCCAGTGCAGAAACCTCTGTAGTGTAAAAGTTTTCCACAAGCAGACTCTGCCGTAGCTATTGAGACTCAGGCTAGACCTTGATTCTCAGGGTAGCTCTGGGCAGAGATTAAGATACCTCTTTATAGTGATGGAGATTGAAAATGAAAAGAAAGACCTCTGTGACCACAGTCACTCTTCCTTCTGTGGGTTTTACAGCACACTAAAACTGGTACCCTAAATCTGGAAACCCGGCTGAGTATGGAATTGCATCAGAGTTACAGGCCCAGTCTCTGCTCTCTTCCTTCCTCTTCTTACTGTAAAACCACACATGATTTTTCTAATCTTCATATAGAACATTGAATTCATATTAAACTACTCAAAAACCAAGACAGTAGGCTTCACTCAGAAGTTGCCTGTGGGCCTGTAGTAGGGGGCTGGAAACTGTTGTCTTAAGCTAGCTGCCTTTGATTCCTGTGATTGTACGGGCCAGGGTTATAGACACCCTGGGCTTTGAGTCCAGCAGACTCTCTCTGGCAGAGAATACTGTTTGCTCTTTTAGTTTCCCTAGATTTCTGTTCTTTTAATGGCCAAGATTCTTATGGCATATTTTTCCAGTTAGCAGTAGCAGGTACTGTGCTCTACTCCCCTTCCTCAGCCATGGAGGACACGAGAACACCTGGGGAATTATTTTTAAATGTTGCTCTGTGTCACAATCCTGTTTTTCCTCCTTTGATAGCCTTCAGATTACTAAAAATTTTAATCAATGTGACTATATTGGGAAAAGGTTAGATATACTAAAACTTTGATTTTGCTTTCTTAGAGAGGGATCATGTATCTTTGCATTCTTAAGCTACCCAGTGTACTCTCTTCCTGCCAGATTAAACTTGATAAGTGGCAAATAAAATTGAGAGGTATTTTAAATTTAATTAACCATATCATTGCGTATTGTGAAATGCCACAGCCATGTTACCTATACTGAATCTTAAGGTCTCCTCTTTTATATATTGTTTGAATGTTTAATTAACTTTTCTATATCTCTTTTCTTCCAAAAAGCTCAAAATGCTTCACATATCTTATCTTTTACATTCAACAACATCCCTGTGAGGTAGGTAGAAGGCAGGTATTATTACCTTCATTTTACAAATAAAAGATCTGAAGCATAGAGAGTTTAAGTGACTTGCTCAAGTTCAGTTTCTTGGTGGCAGAACTTGGATTTGACCTTGACCTCAACCTGTAGTCATGAGCTCTCCCTCTGCAGTTGCGTCAGACCTGATCAGCCAGCAGGCTCTTGGTTGATGACAAACAGTTTTAGCACAAATAATGGACCCAGTAATTCTGAATTTTGTTGTTGTAAACATTGAAATGTTTTATATTAAATTTAAGATGGGAGTTCTAGATTTGTAACTCTCAGAGAAGTATAAAATTGGTCAAAATGGGCTTTGAGTTGAATTGTCTATCCCTCAGATCTCATCAGGAGTAGTACATAATACAAACATATAAATTCAACCTCTGTATGTTTTCTTCTATGTTTTATGCTGGGACTCACTGGAGATCTTTGTAAGTAATCAAAGCTGGCCCTTTATCTTTAATTTTGGCTTTTAGGGAACTCAGGGACTCTTGTTTTACCAAATTAAAACTCGTGTTGAGGTGTTTGGTTTTGTCTTAATTTTTGCAACTTCAAAATTGATAATTCAATTCTAGTGTATTTCATCCTGGAATTTGTTTTAAATCGCTTATTTTCTTGAAACATTTAATAATATAATAAATAGATCATGGTTTGGATTGGGTGGGGAAATCAAATACCTGTATCATCTTGGATGAAGAAAAGTTCAGTGGTTGATACTGGCTTATAAAAGTGCAGTTTTAGCTGATGAGGTTAATTTATAATTTAGGACTCAGGCTTCTTTTAATTTGCAGATGTAAATTATGTATTGATAAAAGGGTTTATGAAAACCATTTATGGAATAAACATAGGGGATGAGGTTATGTGATCTGTGAGCCAGCGTGGAGCGTGGCTTGTAGTCACCAGTCCCGGTGTCCTGATCAAAGCCCTGCTGTGTTATCAAGCAAGACACTTCTCTCTGTGGATACCTCTTTTGTAGAATGTGGTTAATAATACCAGCCGACCTCCTAGGGCACCGTGCAGACTCGTCCTTGTCCTGCACAGCACCTTACACAGCTCCTTGAACCCAGAAGAGGGGTAGCTAAATGGAGCTCTGTGTCATATTTACCACACATCTTCCCTGAACAATGATTCTTCTGATTCTGCTAACTTTGGACAGAGTTTGCATTGTCTTTTGAGGAAAATGAATGTATCACGTAGTCAAAAAGCTGTAAAAATACATAGGCTCTTTCCCTTGCGTTCTTCCCCAGAGCCCTATGAGTTTGTCTCTCTGGAGTGGCTGCAAAAGTGGCTGGATGAGTCGACACCTACCAAACCTATTGATAATCATGCCTGCCTGTGTTCCCACGACAAGCTGCATCCTGATAAAATATCGATAATGAAGAGAATATCTGAGTATGCGGCTGACATTTTCTACAGTAGATATGGAGGAGGACCAAGACTAACTGGTAATTTCAGGTGTCTTCTCTGCTTAAACAAAGAAAATAAGAGTAGTGCTGTAAGTCCTCATCACGTGGTCTTTATGATCATTCGACCCAAACTATGCTAGACCAGGTGTTCTTACACTACTCAAGCTAAATAAAGCAGAAGTTACACAGCACCATACACTGTATATTTTATAAAGTTAGAGCAGAAACGGATACTGCTCATTGAGTTTTGTTTTGTTTTGTTTTGTATTTTCTCAGTGCACACAAAATAGGACACTTTTGAGAAAATCATCTGGTAGTATTTTGTTGCTTTACGTATTGCTCTTCAAAGTACTTGAACCTGGTCTGGGTGATTACAATTCACATGCCTCCCTGCTGTAATGACTTTTAACAGTGTGAGATCTGGAGATTGTTACTTAGCCTATGAATGGAGACTGCCTAACTCTACCCTGAATGTAGAGCTGCGTGTAATCACATGGTGTTTATAATCTATTTGGTTCCGGTTACCGCTGCTTAATAACGTTTTTCTTTTTAACTGGCAACGCAGCCTCCTGTCCAATGTGTATGACTCCAGTAAATGCAGTCGTATGACCTCCACCCTCTTTTCCCTTAATTAAATCTATCTTCTGATTGTGTACCACTGACTGCATAAAAACTGGCATCGAACTGAGTGTTTCAGGTCTTGTACACATCTGGAGTTTTGCTTTCTAAATTTCTGTTTTTGATTCATAATCAATAAACTGCAATGAGATGATCTTTCAGAGAATCAAATTTCATATGATTCCTGGAACTGTGTGTTTTAAAGTGGGCTCTTGATTTTTTTCTCTCCCTTTTGTGTTCTGTGCTTTGAAGTATTCACCCGAAGCTCTTAAACAATATTATATTTGTAGTTGTCAGATGCATTGTTTCCCCCCTCAATTATTTGATTACAGTCTTGTGAAATTTATATCTAAACCTTGTAAAATATTGAATTTCATGGTATAGATAGTTTTAAATATAACATTTCATCTCTTACAAGAATGTTACTGTCTTGTTATTTACTTTACAAAATAATTGAAGATATATACAAATTTGCTATGCTGTCAAAATTTGTGACTTTGGTTTAGAATTCTTTTGTGTTTTGTGAAGTGCTGAAAACATTGTTCTAACAGGGAATCTGAATGTGAGTAAATTATATTTTTTTTCTACTCTCTTGCTTCTAGTGAAAGCCTTGTGTAAGGAATGTGTAGTAGAACGTTGTCGTGTGTTACGTCTGAAGAACCAACTAAATGAAGATTATAAAACTGTTAATAATCTACTAAAAGCAACAGTAAAGGGGTATGTTCCGCAGCGTATATTGTTTATGATAAACTAAAAAAAAATTTTTAGAAGTGATAAACAAGTAGCTGATTATTTTTAGAGAATAGGGAGTTGGATTTTTTGAAGAGAGAAGGGTGACGATGTGGCTGGCAGAGCCCGATTTTCGTTTTACCGTGACTGCCAGCATGGCAGAGGTGAAGAAAGCTGCGTCACAGCCTTTGCCACTGTATTCCCTCTGTTAGAAAGGAGGAAACATCTGTGGGCCTGAGGCTTGGTCAGACCAAGGCGGGGTGTCAACCTCTGTTCTGGCGCGGGAATACAGAAAGCCTCTGGTGGGGAATCATCCTACCCAACGGGGTGTCCACCTTAGGGGGCTGAAGTAAAGGTGCTAACACATGGAACCCAGTGGGGCATCCTTGTCAGAAACATCCAGCCCAATAAATTCAATAAATAAAATAAAAACAAAAGAAACATCCGGAGTTCTTTAGAGTATTTGAGCTTCACTCTGTAGAGTTCCTGTGGACTCGGGATTCAATATAATCAAGCAGCATTTATTATGTCCGGGTTCGATGTAAGTTGTATGTTTCTCGAACAAAGATTAATCTAGGTCGCCATTTTCAGTTATACCATAAACAGCCTACTGAGTCCCCGAAATGTGTGTTTATGTATAGACATGGATGTGCCTGTGTGGGTCCCTCTGTGTGTACTCAGAGGCACAGCTGTATGTAGCTGTGACTAGTAATCAAGGAAAGCTGCCAGTTGATTGGTGTAATTGGCATGAATGTAAATGAGGGCTAGGAGAAACAGGGTAAGATTTAGGATGGAAACAAAATATGAAATAACTTGCAATTCAGTAGTGAAGAGTGAAAATGGCCAAGATGAGGAGGTGGGTTAAAGAAATTGTGCACTTAACAGCAGATTTTGAGTGTGTGAAATTCATTTTAGTTGGGGTCTTTACAAGAAGGGAGGAGGAGGTTAGGAAACGTGACTTGAATGAGCATGATTTCACTTTCTCTCTGTTCCTCAGCAATGATGGCTTCTGGGTGGGAAAATCGTCCTTGCGTAGCTGGCGCCAGCTGGCTCTTGAACAGCTAGATGAGCAAGATGGTGATGCAGACCAAAGCAATGGAAAAATGAACGGCAGCACGTTGACTAAAGGTACCATCTCAAGCCTGTGTGGAGACAGCTTGGAGCTGTACCATGAGATTGTAAACATTCGTTTTTAGTAAAATTGATTTAATTTCCATCCATGTCATTTTAAAGACAATTTTTATTAAAACCAAAGCTCTCAAAAATGTCTCAGAATAAAAAAAATTTTAAGCTATTGAAATTGAGCATGGGTCAGAAAAGGCCCAGCAGTTCACATGAGGAATTCTTTATAACCTGGCATGTTTTGGGCTCAGGGTCACCTTAGTTAATCACACAAAAAACTGATTTTAAACTTGCTTCAGGCTAAAATTATATTGTAAGCTCGGGGTGTTTTGATTGTAGACTATCTGCCACACCGGCTGCCTTTGTCAAGGAAGGGAGTTTGTACTTTAGGAGAAAGAGGGCAGCTTTTGAATAGCTTTTTGCTTATAAAGTTTTCTGAGCTTTTTGAAGCTATGCTTTTAAATAGGAAATTATGTTAGTGTAAGTAAACCATTAAACTTAATATTATAACCAGTGTTTTGTAAGATAGCAAGGGAAAATTAAAGCGTAGGAACTATTATTAGATTTAAAATGGAAACTAATGGTTTGATCATCTTACTGTGTCAGAGGTATAATTAGTGATCCATAAGCAATTATTTCATTTAATTATCTTATCCCTAAATGTTATTATTTACATACATAAATTTTTATCATTTTAATATCCTTAACCATTTTACTGAAGTATTTTATATTTTCCGCATTCAAGCATGTTAATATTTTTTAATTTTACCTGGTGTGGATCTCTCATATCACTACCTTTTTAAGAAAACAAAAACACCAAAACCACTATTAGTTTTAAGCTTTAATTTAAAAATTTTTAAATTTGAAGAGTTAAATGAATTCCTAGAAATTACTGCATCAAAAAATTATATCCAAATATAATTGCCATAAACTGATACATAATTGGTAAATTCCCTCCAGAAGTTGTATTGGGAACTTGTTTCTGCATGCTTTTGTCAATTATAAAGAGTACATTAGCACATCAATTTTTTTCAGTCTGATATATATGAAAAATAACATAGTAGTGTCAAGGCTTATATTTTCAGAATCATCATTGAGGCTGACCATTATCATATATTTAAGACATTATTTGTATTTGTGCATGTATGACAGAGAGAGGAGACTGCAGTTTCCTTGTCATGTCATTTCTTTGCTCATTTCTCTGCTTGATTTTTTTAATGTCTAGTAGATATTCTTTATATGTATATTAAGTATATTAAAAATTTATTGTGTACTTTTAACCTGGAAAATCCGTGGATAACTATTCTGATCTCCTGATACTTAAGACATCTTTTATTTGATCATGCTCCTGGTGTACACACAACTACAAATTAACGTCAATACAGTGTGGGCAAGTAAGAAAAGCAGACATTGGAAGAGAAATGTTAACAGGAAAAGCAGAGTTCTTACTATATGTGTTTGACATTAAAGGCTAAGTTTTTATTTTATTAGCCTCTAAAACTTTCTGTTCAAGCCCTAAAATAATAGGTAGGAGAGAATGGCATGACATGTGGATGATTAACTTCGTTTATGACACAGTATTCTGAATACCTTGACTAGAATTAATGGAATGATATGTAAATTATTTTTCAATTTGAAGAAAGGCACATTTCTTGCATAACCTAAATCTTTTAAAAAGTAAAGCTGCCTTTCAGATAGTTCTTCTTTCCTTTTAAGGGAAAGAAATATAACACTTCTTAGCAGAATGGTGTAGGAATCACTTGGGTCTAATTTTAGAGTGTTTTAAAGTTTTCTTTGTTCAAAATTGTGCAGAGTATTATCTCTGCTACTTTGAACTTTAAATACAACAGCCAGAGCAGTTACTCTCTGTACTTCTTTTGATTAGACGAATCAAAGGAAGAAAGAAAAGAAGAGGAGGAGGAATTAAATTTTAATGAAGACATTCTGTGTCCGCATGGTAAGCTAGAAGCTTAAATCTTCCATTGTTAGTCAGACTTTAGCATATCATAAATATTTTGTTAAATGTTTCCTACTTCTCTTAGGGATTAGGCCCTAATATGGCAGCCATGGTTTCTAAACTGTATTTGTTTCTACTATTTTGGTTCTCATACCCTTTTTAACTGTTAGTTTCTACTGCCTGATTTCATGCCAATGTCTGTCACACCTTTTCATCTTCGCCCCTTGCAAAAAAATTTTTTTGCAAAATACAAAATAGGATTTTCTCCATATTTAGTGGAGAAGAAACTTTTTTTCACTTTTCACATTGAAGGGCTCTCTCTGAGCCAAAGGGAAGAATTTCAGTTATTTCCCAAGACTGTCCTTGTCCAGTTTGAAAACTTTGAGAACAATGTTCATGTATTTTTTATTATTATTAGGGATATTTTTGGTTTAGTTTCTTAGACATTTATTGGCTACCAGTTGAATACTGTGCACTCTTATAATCTCCAAATCCTCGTTAATCTTATTTATTTGTTTATGTGTTTCTTATTTGGTCTTAGTGAGTGCTCACTTCTAATAAGTAATTTTTTGCAAGGGATTCATTATATTTGAAACATGATTGTCCATTCTGTTAGCACTTTGAAAGTCAAGCAGGTATCTGCTTCCCAAAACTGCCTACTGTGTGTTCTAAGTGCCCCTTCTTCCTCCTCCCCCCACCTTAAAAACTATTTTAGGAAGAATTGGACCAGAGAAGTTGGGGTGTCCGTGATTAATACTACTAATCCATATCTGTGCATTTCTGGTTGTGTGCTAATGTATTGCCAATACATTGTTGGTCCTAATAAATTCCTAATTTTAGTTCTTAACCTCATTGGTTCATTTTGATGTCTCACACTTAGCCTCACGCACGCTAGTGCTTTTGTATCAAGGGTCCTTGATGACACTGGTGATACTATCACTTAAGTGGTGCTTGCGTGCTCATCTTCTGGATATTGTCTCACTGTACTTTTAGCTCACTAGCTAATTGGCATTCTCATCTACTGAGCACACAACTCGGGGAGCTGGTCATCCTGGGATGCAGATTCAGGTTTCTGGATCCCAGGCCCATCTGTCCTTCCAGTCACGACGCCTGCTGCCCAGCTTGTCCCCCGTACACTAGTAGTGCACACTGCAGGAGCACAAATGTGAGGGAAGACGCGGCTTCCTGAGTGGTAGGCAGATTGAAGAAGTAAAAAGGGGGAGGCAAAGTAGATTTGTTTTTCTCGTAATCCTTTCTGTCAACTCTTACCTTCGCGGCATAGATGTGGACGTAGGACGTGCGCCTCTCTTTCGAGAGTTGAGGAACACTTGGCGCTACCCATGGGTTGAAGCAGTGCCAGAACGCAGACGTCATCTTATCCCTTAGCTCACGGACTTTTGCTCTGTCTTCCTGCCTCTTGTCTCATCTTGTCATTTTGGTAGTACAGTTTGGATTAGCAAGCACGGCAGAACCGAGTGTGATTTCAGGACCTGCGCTGCACTCCTCAGCAGAAATAGTGCTCAAGAGCTGTTTTTTAGACTTTTAGCTTGATCTGCAACTTATTGGCCTTTTGTTGCTGTCCTTTTTATCTAGTCTTTTAAAACGATAGTTCTCAGTTACTGTTTTTGTGGACATCACCTGTTGGTGTACCATGTCTTTGATATCAGGATTTCCAGGTGCAGGATATTGGATTTTAGAAACTGACTTCACTCATTAGGTTTATATTAAAATTTGTTCCTGGAATGTGTTGGTGGTGGTGGTGGTAGTGGAGGTGGTGGTAGTAATAGTAAGATGACAGTGGACATTTACTGAATGTTTACACACATGTACTGGTAGTTTCCTGAGTGTAGATATTAACTCATTTATCACAACATTGAGAGATAAGTATTACTGTCATATCCATTGTACTGGTGAGGAAGGAAACTGAGGCAGAGAGAGGTGAGAGTCATTTGTTCAAGGTCACCACATTTAATGGATAATTTTGCCTAGGTACATAATTTTCTGTTTGAAATTACTTTTCTTCAAAAACTTGAAGGACCTGCTCTGTCTTTCATTGTACCATTTGTCCAGTATTCGCAGGTAACTTTTTCATTCCATTCCTGGCAGCATGTAAGATCTTCGCCTGCCCCCCAGTGTTCACTGATATCTCAGACCGACTTGCCCTGTGCAGGCCCTTCCTCATTAATGGGGCAAGGGCCTCTGGGGAGGCCGTGTGCACCTGGGAGGGTTTCGCCTGGCTGGGCCCTTCACTGGGGTTTCCCAGGGTCAGCATCTGCTCTGGGGCAGCTCAGATTTGTCCATAGGCGTCTTCCATTCTCCTGCCTGGAAAATGCGGACGTGCTGTCACTGTTCTGGGCAGTAGAGAGAAGAGTACGTAGGAGTCTCTGCACCTCAGCTCATCACCTCCTTCACCTTCGTGCTTTGGGCCCTGGTGTAGAGGCCTTAGATTTTGTCATCAGAGAAGCTTATGGTCTTCTTCTGTGGGTAGAGGGGGCAGTTCTCTGTAAAACATAGAGGAGGGGTACTGAAAATTTTAACTGCCTGTTAAATAGACTTTAAATGCATTCTCCTGGGTTTTTTTTTTAACCCCACCCATGCTTCCGGGTGCCCCCAGTTTCCGGGCCTTTGGGGGCAAGTGTAGTTAATCTGACTTACTTCTTTTCTCAATTTAGAATTAATTTTTCATGTATTTCACCTGTCTGCCTTTAAGCTTCTAAAATTTTTGTTTCTGTTGTTCCCTCTCTGTTCTTCTTATCCATCATTATGATTTTATATCTTCTTAAAAAATTTTACCCTGGCTGGTGTGGTTCAGTGGATTAAGCACCAGCCTGCGAACCAAAGGGTCGCCAGTTCAATCCCCAGTCAGGGCACTTGCCTGGGTTGCAGGCCAGGTCCCCAGTAGGGGGTGTGCGAGAGGCGGCCACACATTGATGTTTCTCTCCTCTTTCTCCTTCCCTTCCCCCTCTCTAAAAAAATATAAAAGTAAATAAAAAATCTTTTTAAAAAATCCCTTTATTATAGTTTTAGGGTGTTTCAAGAGGCAACTGAAAGTAAATGTAGTTTTAAAACATCGCTTTTATCTACAAGTCCTTGGCATGAAATTTGTTATAACAAAATCCCCATGTATTTCTAAAGCCATGTGTATATTTTAGCATATCACAGATTAATCACCGGATTATATTCCATTAGAAGATTTACTACTACCATAGAGTTTGCCATTTATTGCAGATACTACATGTTAGGCTTTTTTCACCATTTTATTTTATACTTGTGTGGATGGATAACCTTTCTATAACTTCCTTGTTTATTATACCCCATGTGCTTAGCAGATGGGCAGTGTTTTGTCTTGTTACACCTTCTTTGGTTTTTCTGTGGCCCAAACTATTATAGTGTGAACTAGATTTTGAAGGGGAGGGTATTTATCCACAATCTAAGCTTTCTGCTAACTAGATTTTTATTTTTACCAGAAGAGTCTTTGGGGTTGGGTTATCCAGTTATGTCTGGTGGATTAAACCTCTGTGACTGGCTTTTGCTTTGAGAAACGTCGCTAGCGAGATGGGCAGATTAAACTGGCTTCCCTTTTCCAAGTGGAAGAAGCTGTCGTTTATTGCAGGGCGCGAGTCTGATTCCTAAGAACTCGTGTCACAGGTAAAAAGTTAGGTACTGCGAGGTCATAAATAATATTTGGTTATGTTAAATCATTACTATTAAAATGACATGAAACTAAATTTAGAAACATGGCTGAGAAGCTAGATGGAGACTTTGTAGTCATCAACAATCAGACTGCAGTGAAATGACTTACCGAAATACTTTCCCAATTTCAGAAATAAATTTCAGTTGTTCTTTTCTAGTCATGGGTAATACACAGGCCACACTAAAGTCAGTCAATAAGTAAAAGTACCCCCACATGAGAGCAACAGGCAGTGCATCCCTAGTGCCTGTGGAATCCTAATGAAACGTGTGTGTTATTGTTTCCTTCATTCTCTTCCCCCTTTAAATCCAATTGGGTTATACCACTTATAGAGAGAGGAAGAGGACTTCCGGCCAAGATGGAGGTGTAGGTAGATACACTTTGTCTCCTCGCACAACCAAAGGAAGGACGACAACAACAAATTTAAAAACAAAAAATAACCAGAACTGCCAGATAATCTAAACTGTATGGAAGTCTGACAATCAAGGAGTTAAAGAAGAAACATTCATTCCGACAGGTAGGAGGGGCGGAGAGATGGGCAGCCGGGCGGAGAGGACGCGGCAAGGTGGCAGCTGGCAGACCAGGCAGTCCCACATTTGCTGGCACATAAACCGGGAGGAACAACTGAGGAGTGAGAGAGGAACAACCCAAGATTCCAGCGCAGGAAAAGAAAGCCTCCAAACCTCTACTGGTAAAAAACCTGTAGGGGTTGCAGCAGCAGGAAAAATGACCATTCTCTCAAGAGAGCTCATTCAAGAGACCCACAAGGTCCAAGAACATACACAAACCCACCCACCTGGGGATCAGCACCAGAAGGGCCCAATTTGCTTGTGGATAGCAGGGGAAGTGACTGAAAGCCCCAACTACCATAAGCAGCACTGTTCCCTCTCTGACCCCTCCCCCTCATACAGCGCCACTAGGCAGTGACCTGGTTGCCCTGCTCTGGCAAATACCCAAGGCTCCACACCTCACAACGTAATAGGCCTGCCGAGACAAAAAAATATGGTCCAAACGAACAGATCGAAGCTCCAAAAATACAACTAAGCAATGAAGAGATAGCCAACCTAACAGATGCAGAGTTCAAAACACTGGTGATCTGGATGCTCACAGAATTGATAGAGTTATGTTTGCAATATGAAGGAAAAAGGGAAGGCTGTGCAAAATGAAATAAAGAAAAATATCCAGAGAACCAACAGTGAAAGAAAGGAAACCGGGACTCAAATCAGCGATTTGGAACAGAAAGAAGAAAGAAACATTCAACCAGAACAGAAAGAAGAAACGAGAATTCAAAAAAATAAGGGGAGGCTGGGGAACCTCTGGGACAACTTTAAGTGTTCCAACATCTGAATCATAGGGGTGCCAGAAGGAGAAGAGGAAGAGCAAGACATTGAAAACTTATTTGAAAAAATAATGGAGAACTTCCCCAGTCTGGCAAAGGAAATAGATTTCTAGGAAGTTCAGGAAGCTCAGAGAGTCCCAAAGAAGTTGGACCCAAGGAAGCACACACCAAGGCACATCATAATTACATTACTCAAGAGTAAAGATAAGGAGAGAATCTTAAAAACAGCAAGAGAAAAGGGGGGAGTTACCTACAAAGGAGTTCCCATAAGACTGTCAGCTGATTTCTCAAAACTTACAGGCAAAAAGGGGCTGGGAAGAAGTATTCAAAGTCATGAAAGCCAAGGATCTACATCCAAGATTACTCTATCCTGCAATGCTATCATTTAGAATGGAAGGGCAGATGAAGTGCTCCCCAGACAAAGTCAAGTTAAAGGAGTTCATCATCACCAAGCCTTTATTAAATGAAATGTTAAGGGGACTGATCTAAGAAAAAGATGATGATCAAAAATATGAACAGTAAAATGACAATGAACTCCCAACTCCCAACAACTGAACCTAAAAAAGTAAAAACAAAAACAAACTAAGCAAACTGCTGGAACAGGAACAAAATCACAGAAATGGAGATTACATGGAGGGTTATCAGTGGGGAGGGGGAGGGTGGAGAATGGGTTTAAATATACAGGGAATAAGAAGCATAATTGGTAGGTACAAAATAGATAGAGGGAGGTTAAGAATAGTGTAGGAAAGGGAGAAGCCAAAGAACTTACATGCACGACTCATGGATATGAACTAAGTGGGGGAATGCTGGGGGTGGGGCGGTGTGCAGGGCAGAGGGGAATAAAGGGGAGAGAAAAATGGGACAACTGTAATAGCATAATCAATAAAATATATTAAAAATTTTAAAAAGAGGAAGAGTTTTGTTGTTTTTAAAGGAAACCACTTTAAAATTTCAATTGCTTTGGAGTTCTTTGTAAAAAATCAGGTCATAGAAATCTACCTTAATCTGTTTTGTGGCTACATTATATTTCACATAAAGATGTGTACTATATTAGGGTTTGATAATCCAATTGATGTTTTTTTAATCCTCATCCGAGGACCTCCTTTTTTTTTCTTTTTAAGCTTTTATTTATTTATTTATTTATTTATTTTTAGAGAGAGGGGTAGGGAGGGAAAGAAACATCAAAGAGAGGGAAACTTCGATCAGTGGCCTCTTGCACCCACTCCAACTGGGGACCAAACCCATAACCTAGGCATATGCCCTGACTGAGTATTGAACAGTGACCTTTCAGGTGACAGCATGACACTCTAACCAGCTAAGCCACACCGACCAGGGCCCAATTAATGTTTTTTTAAAATTTCCTAATTGTGTCTGGGGATAGGCAGGTTGGAATACGTTTTTATAGCCTCAGGAAATTTAAGTTAATAGCCTACTCGAAAGTTAATTTTTACATTGTGACCTATTTTTTCTCTGGTATTAGGTTTATTAAAGCAAAGTAATATTTTCTTGGGATTATTCAAAGCTCAATAAGAAGTGAAGGGTGGAAGTTAAGAAGATGTATTTGTAGGTATTAGAAATTAGGAGGTTTGAATGAGAGAGACCTGGGTTCATAACCCAACTTCATTATTCACCAGCTCTAGTGACCTTGGGTATATGAATTTCTCTGATTCTCAGTTTGTTTATTATGTAAAACACATGAAGCAAAGAATGATGGTACTGTATTTAGAAAGACCCTGGCTTTATTACTCTTGATTAAACATGGAGGTGCCTGGCCAGCAGGGGTAGAAACAAACAAATGGTTTTGGAAACTTGAAGATGGTTTTCTGGGTAATGACCCGTGTAGGTACCTAAGTACAGCCCATCAGTTTGTCAGTTGGGAACAGCGAGACAGTGAAAACTGGAACCACAAATTGAGAGGCAGAGGGAGAAAAGCCCTGGAAAGCTAGCTGGTATGTCAACAGAGTAAACTGACGGAGGGGCTGATGAGCTTGCAGGTCGCCACCGTCCAGTGGTTCCCGTGACCTCCCGAGAAGAGGGAGGGTGGTGGTGACTAGTACTGTTTTTCTTCTCTTTGGGGATTTTCAATTATCCACAGGAATTGGGGGCGATGGCAGTAGCAAATCAGTTGGATCCTGTCTGGAGATTTCCAGTTCTTCGAAAGATTGCTTTGTTACTTAACTTTGAACTGATAACTTAAGAGAATGGACCCAAGAGCGTTGGACACCACCTTGGAAATTGACCATTTTAATTCAGGATGATTTCAATAAAGCAAAACAATGAAATGGGAGAAAATACAGTCTGCAGGAAATTGTGACACGAGTTTGGGTGGAGATGAAACACTGTTCAACAGGCCCTGTCTCTGAGCAGAGACACCAGGGTCCCTGGGGGCCCCTTTCACTGGCAGGAAACAAAATAGGAAACTCTAGTCTCACACATTTGTTTTTATCTCCTGGTTTTTCAACCACAGATCTAGATAAAGGACATAAAGGAATGGCTTCTTTGGAATTAGATGAAATAAAATGAGAGATTTTGAAACTAAGGAAAAAGAAAATTGAACACCTTAGAAAAGAAGGAAGAGAATATTTTTCTTAGGTTTAAGAAATAGGAAATATATTTTTGCAAGTTATATACATTGACTTTAGCTTTTTCTTTTATTCTTTCTTTTTTTTTTTTTTTTAACTCAGGGGAGTTGTGCATCTCTGAAAACGAAAGAAGGCTTGTTTCTAAAGAGGCCTGGGGCAAACTGCAGCAGTACTTTCCAAAGGCTCCTGAGTTTCCAAGTTACAAAGAATGCTGTTCACAGTGCAAGGTGCTGAATGCTCTGCTGGAAGTGCATGCCCCTCCCTGCACTGGCTCCCTGAGAACGAGCCTTGCTCTTCTGATGGGGGCTGTGGGGAGGAGGTAAGACTTGTGCTGTCAGCAGGTGATGGTTGATTGCTTCATTCTCTTTCAGATTTTAGAAAGAGAAGGGGAAGAAAACGAAGCCTTACATAAGATGATTGCAAACGAGCAAAAGACTTCTCTCCCGAATTTGTTCCAGGACAAAAACAGACCTTGTCTTACTAACTGGCCAGAGGTATAATGTCCCCCAGCATGGACAGAATTCATGTTATTTTTTAAAGCCTCTTCCCAAATTCCTTTTTTTTCTTCCCACATTCCTGATGTACTGTTTCAAAACAACCCAGAGCTTCTGTGATTCTCATTTGTTTAGTTTTATTTGATCAGGGGGCTTTACTCTAGATCTATTTCTTGGTAAAGGGGGGTGTTTCCATTTTATTTATAAAACTTGAAAAAGGAAAACCATAGTGCATGGAAAGCCATTTTCCCCTGAAGGATTTAGATTCAGAATGCAGTGAATTTTGACGGGTGCATTGCGTGACTTCCTTTCTAGGATACGGATGTCCTCTACATTGTGTCACAGTTCTTTGTAGAAGAATGGCGGAAATTCGTCAGGTAGAATCCAAAATTTTTCCATTTCTCCCTTTTTTGGGTTGATTTTAGTGTTTTTAAGAATTCATGGATTCTGAGCATAATAACCTTTCGGTCACTTTTACTAGCATGTACCGGAAGCTTTCTTTTAAGTTAAGTGAATAATCAAAAGAAACACATTTAATTACTAATAGCCTTTTAAATATATGTCATTTTTAAATAATTGTCTTAAAAATCTTCTCTTCAGTCATGCAGAAGTGAAGTATATTGATCCTCCTTGTCTCATTTGAGTAGGAAACCTACAAGATGTAGTCCTGTGTCATCGGTTGGAAACAGTGCTCTTCTATGTCCCCACGGGGGACTTATGTTTACATTTGCTTCCATGACCAAAGAAGATTCTAAACTGTGAGTGTCTTCTCTTCATGTAATTTTTCTATTAGCAGATTTCTCATCTGACATAAAGTTATTTTAAGAATTTAGTTCTTTGCTGAATTATGGGCTTTTTTCCCCCTCTTTTATATGCACTGCACTAAAGTGAGCACTAAAAAGAAAAAAGAAAAGAAAGAAAAACTGCTACTCCATAAAAGGCAAGAGGCTGCCCAAGGCTGCCCTGCTCTTCATGTTCCCTTCCTCCTCTTCCTGGAGCCCTGCTTTCTCCTTTCAAGCTGTTGGGTAACAGTGTCTCTAGGTGGACTTCTTTTCCAGAATCACATAATCAACAGGGTCTTGGTTGTAAGTTTTTAAATGTAGCCACCAACCTTCATAAAAGAAAGGAGGAGGAAGCATGGCACTGAGCTGGAATTCCAGGGTCTTAAAACCAAGTCATTCCAAGTCGTTCCAAAAGGTTTCATCTTTGAAATTCACCCATGACGTTACCATTTTGTCTTTTCAAATAATTTTTAAACAACTATAAAAGAAAGTAGAATGCCTCTGACCTGCCTGTAAACCCTGAAAAGAACATTCAAACACATAACTAAATATTCCTCTGGCACGAAGCTAGAGTTAGGGAATTTATTATTGATATATCAGTACTTTAATATCAATTAAGGAAGCTTAGAGCATATATATATTTTCTTCTAGGTTCTGCCCCCAGCTCTTTTAAACTTGTTGTTGTTGTTGTTGTTGTTGTAAATGCCAGGCATCCAGGAAAATATGATAATAAAATAAATAAATGTGGACCACCAACCAGTTTAAAAGTTAAACAATTCAAATATAATTGAAGGGCCCTCAGTACTCAGCCTTTCTTCCATTCTTCTTTTTTCTCCTGACTCTCTCATAGTAACCACTGTCCTGAATTTGAGGGTTATGAGTCTTAGGAAGTATTTCTTAAAAAAAAAAAATACACATAATAGTGTTTTGCATGTTTAATTTTTATTTTTTAAATGGTGTCATGGTATATTTATCCTTCTGCAACTGACTTCTTTTTTTCTCAGTTTAGGTTTTTGAGATTTAACCATGTTGATTCACATAACTCCAGTCCACTTCTTTTCACTGCTTTTGTAGCATTTCTTCGTATGTAAAAAAAGAAACTACTGTTCCTTGTTGATGATAATGTACCTTTCCCCTCTGAGTCCTTTGTATTAAATGCTGGTTTTGTTGATTTGGGTTTAGGAGACTAATGGATTATGTCAGTTCTCTGAATTTCCATGTGTCTTAAGGCATGTTGTGTTTTTTTGCACAGTATAGCTCTCATATGGCCCAGCGAGTGGCAAACGATACAAAAGCTCTTTGTTGTGGATCATGTAATTAAAATCACAAGAACTGAAGTGGAAGATGAAAATCCTTCAGAAGCACAGTATATTTCGGAACCTAGTAAGTTTTCATACTGCTCTTGGTTCGTGTCGTAAAAAGTTGACTTTGTAAGGGGAAAGAAGAGTATGTCAATATTGTGTTCTCTACTTAAAATCAAAGAATCACATGGCAGTCCAAACTGATGATACTTCCCAGGTGGGAGCTGTCATATAATCATCCTATTATTTGTATGTTTATTTGCTGATGGTAAATGGGTTTCCTGGTTATTATATAACTGTGTGCATATAACACAATACAACAATTAATAGAAAATATGAGTAATTGTGTAATGAATACTCAGTGGTAACTTTGATACATGTTTTTTAGTTCTTTGGTTCTTTGACAGTACTTCTTCAGCCACTTCTATTTCACTTTTCTTTAGAACTCTGTCCAGAATGCAGAGAGGGTTTATTGTGTCAACAGCAGAGGGACCTACGTGAATACACTCAAGCCACCATCTATGTCCATAAAGTTGTGGATAATAAAAAGGTACCAGTCCCTCTTGTGGCCATGACTGGTAATGATCAAGCTTGTTTTTTTGACTTGCTGTTGGGAGTTTCAGCTGAGGACTGCCTAGGATCACGTTTCGTGTCCATGGAGCTATTTGGTATAAGAATTAAAATTAGACAGGAATTGAAAATGAATGATTATGTGATTGTATGCGAATTTTGCCAGTTATTAATTTGATATACACGTACTTACTGAGTGTGACCTGTATGCCAGGAACGATTTTATTGCTGGGGATACAGTGGTGAAGAAGATAGACAAGGTTCTGGTTCTCAACAATATTTGTACCTAGTGAGGAAGAGCGAGGATAAACCCATATATTAATTAACCTGTGATCCATAAATAATTTGATTTTACAGAAAGAGGCGTGTTTTGAAGTTAATTTAACAGGGTAAAGTGAGAGACTGATAGAAGTGGAGGTGACAGTGTTAGATAGGAAGTGGACATGGAAGGCAGCTTGGATCCAGCCTAGGAAGAGTATTCCAAGCGAAGGGAAGAAGGGCCGAAGGGGTAAGCCTCACGTGCCCAAGCCGTAGGGTGAACGCCGTTGCATGTAGAGCAGCATTGTCCAGCAGCACGTTCTGCAGTGAAAGACATGCTCTGTAGCGACACTGGACACTATGGTACCACTGGAAACATGACTGTGGAGCCCTTGAGTTATGGCTAGGGTGACTGAGAGAATGAATTTTTAGTTCATTTAAATTTAAGTAGCCACATGTGGCCACTGGATGCCATAGTGGACAGCACTGCTCTACAGTGAAGTTTCTTCCAAGGAGGAGAAGGAGAGTGGTGGGATGGGGGGCCAGGTGCTATCGGACTTCACGTCATCGCAAGGATCTGGGATTTTATTCTAGATATAAGCCACTGGAGAGTTTCAAGCAAGGTTATACGAGATCTGCCCAGAAGGTATCCAGCCATGTAATATGAAAAATAGAGACCTTTTTTGCAGAAGATACAAGAAACATTGTACCTAGGACAGTGATGTCACAGTCCCCTTCAAAGTAGGCACCTTAGGACTTCACACAGTTCTCCAGTCACCATCGTCATATTTTCCTGAATCTCATCGCAATAGTTTGAAATCTCTTCCCTCTCAAAGGTGATTTTAGTTTTGGAAAAATCCAGAAGTAGCTGGGTGCCAAATCTGGGCGGTTGAGTCACCTGTGTGACTTGATGTTTCGCCAAAAAAACTGCACAAGATGTGATGCATGAGCGGGCACATTGTCTTGATGAAGCTGCCAGTCACCAGTTGCCCATAGCCCTGGCCTCCTAAATCATCCAGATAGTTTGCATTGGAGAAATGTTCAAGCTTAGTGCAAAATTTGATGCAGATTCATTGCTCTACTCACTCAGTCATTTTGAATGGGACAACCACACAGTACACGTGCTCACGCAACAGTGTCACGCAACTAGTCACGTCCCCACTGACTAGTACAGGGAAGTTGTCCTTGTTCACACATGTGCATTCCAGTCCACTCTCCCTGACTGCCAGATTACATTGATGTTGCACAAACCATTCTTATATTAACAGTGACTGGGTTTTTTTCAGGACAGACCTCGTATGGTGTGATCTGATTTATGTTTTAAAAAGGCCATCCTAGCCATTATGTTCAGAGTTGGTGAGGGCATAACAGAAATGAGTAAGGCCAGTTTAGAGCTTCTTGCATTTGTCTACAAGGGTAGGTGAAGTAGACTGATGTGAGTATATTTTGAGAACAAGGTGTTAAAACTTACAGCAGATTGGATTTGGAGCATTTTTAAAAATTTATTATTGGGGATGACTTTTAGGTAGATCCTGATCCAGATCTGTGGACATCTCCCTAGTTTGATTCCAAGGTTTTTGGAATTAAAGACAAAATGGAAGGCATTTTATTTGAGTTACCAAGCACATTGTTGTAGAAGGGCAAGTTACAAATTATACTGTAAAAGTCTAGGATTCTGCTTTATAATTTGAACCAAGGACTTCACTACCTAAGAATTAAAATTAGACAATTAAACATGAATCATTATGTTATTATATGTGGATTTATCCAGTTATTAATGAGAAAATGAAGCTAATGAACATAAATGTCTCAATTTTTCCTCTTGAAATTTTCTTAAATCTTTTATACTTATTAATACATGTATATATAGATATCTAGTAGAAAATAGTATCCAGTTGAGCTAAGGTTTTATTATTTGAGTACAATAACAGTATTTCATAGTGCAGAAGAGCCCTTCATTTTCACATTTCATCTTCCCGGTCTTCTTTTTTTTTTTAATTGAATTTATTGGGGTGACATTGGATCATCTTCTCAGTGTTAAGAAGTATTATAGTTCCTGCTGTCTGAACCATTTGAGACCCTGAAAAGACCTGACGATTGGTATGCTAGGGAAAATGTAAATTCTGCAAAATAACATCATTGTAAAAGTCCAGTAACAATAACTGTTCTGTAGAAATCACTTACATTTATGATGACTGCATTAAATATAAGAATAAATCATAAGATAAAAACTAACATTTAAAAAAAAAACACCTAACATGTTAAAAGAGTACAGAAGACAGAGCCCCTGAATCTTGATCCTCTGTTTGGCCTGTCATCTCACCGTTGATAAAGATGTCCTTCCTCTTGGTGAAGGTGGGCAGTCAAAGCCCCGTCCTTAGCTTGTCTTCCTAGGGTCTGACCTACTTCTCTCTCTGCTCTCCTGGCACATTCAGGTGATGAAGGACTCAGCTCCAGAGCTGAATGTGAGTAGTTCTGAAACAGAAGAGGATAAGGAAGAAGCTAAACCAGATGGAGAAAAAGATCCAGATTTTAATCAAGTACGTGTTGAAGCTGCTTTTCATTGTCATACCTTCTGCTGTTCTGGACAAGCAGCCACCCGGTGACCCCAGACATCTCTCCATATCGGGGGGGGATATTGGTTCTCAGCTCCCTTCCTCGTTTGCCCTCTTTCCTTGGTTTCGGTGGCACGCAATAGCCATCATGATTTCTCATGAAAAGCTGTGAACATCAGTATTCCAGAATTAATACAATGTAGCAATTAAATTTTTAGCTGAAAAAGATTAAAACAAGACCCACATCTTGGTTTGTTGCTTAATCATGAAATCTTTTAAGTTTGAAAAACTTGTTTAACTCAGATTCTCTCATTATAAATAAAATAAACAATAGATTTAATAATAGAGTTTATAGATGAGATTTTCAGGTTTCTAATTAGACAGATGACCAGATCAACATTAGTCTTTTATTTTTCTCTTAAAATTGCCTGTTTTCTCTGTCTTGTTAAGATTTTCTACCCCCTCCTCTTATTTGGTTACTTGAATATATTCTGCATGCTCCTTGTTTTGGATAAAATTGTCTTAACAGGAAATGATGTGGGACTATGTTTGGTTGATGTATGACGTAGATAAGTTTCAGCTTCTCAAAAAGTCAGACTCCTGTGTTCCAGGATATTCTATGGGTAGCTTAAATTCATGGAATTTCTACTCTAACTAGTTTAGTTTTAACAGATGAGATATTTATTTCTCCCTTTCTGCCATGGTACAGTATAGTCAAATTATGGTTAGCTTCCTTCCTGAAGGAGTAAGTATTACAATGGTCATCTCTGTCTGTTACAGAGCAGAGCTCTCTGGGCTTGTTGGCCTGTGTGTACACAGTGACCCTGTTACTTCATTTTTAACATTCATTAAGAAAATCTGAAAAACCTTCTTTAACTTGAATGTTGATCTCCCCCAGCTAAATGTTCCTCATGGTTTCCCAACTGGTGTAGGGACACATCAGCGTTCGTTTGCCATGGCTGTCGCATCTCATACAATGTTAACTGTAAAACACCTATGAAAGAGCAACATTGTGCACCACCCTGCTGACGGCAGTCAGACACTCTTGTTAAAGATGTCCTATCGAATTCGGATTTCAGCCAGTCAGCATCAGGGGGCCCCTCGGCTTCGGTGTCAGTTCAGATCCATACATTTTATAGGAATGCAGGTTTTCAGCTTGAAAGGATATTTCCTGTGGTAAATAATGCCCTTATCAAAATCCGTATACATGTATGCCTTCTGTTCCTTGGGATAGTTTCTGAAATTGCAGAGTCAAATAATAATATCTTGATAGAAGTTTGCAAACTTAACTATCTGCCTTGTAACCTGTGTGTTGACAACTTTTTCATGTCCTATCTCCTTATATAGTCCATCCTCCATCTCACAGATCTACAAACAAGTCTGTTTTGACTTTTCTAGTTAATATATTAAGTGTGTGTGTGTGTCCATACCCCTCCTGAGGACTTCATTCTACTTGATTTGCTGTCTAGTAATATACTGTTTTAATTATCATCCTTTGGGAGTATGGGTTTAATAATCATTTGAGAATCTCATCTTCAATTTTTTTTATTACCAGTTGTCACAACTCATTTTCTGTTTTTTTTGTAAACTTGTAAATTATTTCGTAAAGCTCGATGTCTATGTTCTTATTGTCCTTAGTTTTCGTTATTTCAGGCTTTGCTTTTCCACCTAAGCAGTATTTAGAAAACTCTTTACATTTTCTAGTGATTTAGATTTTTGGGAAGCTGACTTTTTTGAATATGTAGTTTTATTCATTATGGTCATAACCACAGCAATTTAAAAAAGTGAATGTGGAATTATTCTCAGTTGTGGATGACAACAGATTTCACATATACAAATATGATAGAGAATGTTGGGAAACATTGCTTTTTATGCTGTAATTACATTTTATACTTTATAATTTTCTTCTGTCTTCCTTCTCCTTGTTTGGATGTTGTAATGCTCTAAAATGTTTTAAATAGTTCTTGTCCCACAAAAAAAAAAAAATTCAAGTATAACCATCCTTCTTTAGAAAAGAGTAGAGCCCCAGAACATCAGCCTCCGCAACCCTTCCTTTGTAATAGAATTGACCCTTGAACAACAGCTGGGTTAGGGCTGCCAACCCCCTACACAGTTGAAAATTCACATATAACTTTTGACTCCCCCAAAACTTATCTAATAGCCTAGTGTTGACTGGAAGTCTCACCAGCAACATAAGCAGTCAGTTAACACATATTTTGTATGTTATGTGCATTATGTATATTGTATTCTTACAATAAAGTAAGCTGGAAAAAAGAAAATGTTAATAACAAAATCATAAGGAAGAAGAAATACATTTACTTTAGCTATTGAAAAAAAAATCCACATTTAAGTGGCTCTGCACAGTTCAAACCTGTGTTGTTCAAGGGTCGACTGTATGTTACAGTATCTGAATACATAGATGGCCTTTATAACTGCTGTTTTAAATCCCTGTAATAGAAAATGCATTTCTACTTGTCCTTAATGGAGATGAACAAATCCCCTTTCCTCTTTTCTCTAAGCTAGATCAACCCAGTTCCTTTGACTTTGACATTATCTACAATTTAGGTTAATAATGCACCCAGTATTGGATATCATTTAGGTAATTGAAAGCCATCTAAAACCAGTGGGTTGGTTTTTTTCAGATAAGTTGGATTTAAATTCTATGGGTTTTTTTTTTTTTAATAATTCTGGGAAAAGCTTTTAGACCCATTTAAAATCAGTCATTAAAAAAATATATCTTGCTTAATGCTTAGGGCTTTGTGATTTGTTTATGTTTTGTATTCTGAAGTAAACTTTCATGTCGTGGTAGATATTTTTCCTTACATTCCTAATTGTGGGATTTAGGTCCAATTTCACCTTTTCTTTCAGCAGAGCTTGAGAAAAATGTTTCAACAACTTTGACGTTTTCTGAACTCCCGTGTTTACTTAAATTTTCTTATGACTATTGGAATCAACCTGTGTATCTTTAGATACCGCACTGGAGTCGACCCTAGGCTTGTGCACTGCCTGGCCAGCGGGCATCGCCCCAAACGAACGCTCTGCTGTGTTTGCACCCTGATCCTCTTTCGCTCTGTAATCCCTGGAGCCCCGACGGTGGTGCGCACGCAGCATCTGGGTCTGTACTGGCTCTGCTGCACAGCTCGTGCTCAGTGACAACTGCGGGATCCAGGGATCCAGAGCCAGCCTCTGCGGGTTCCGTCATTCAGATTTACTGAAACCGGGGAAAAGCATTCTTTAAAAATTTCTGGTTTCTTTCTTTCCGTGGCCTGGTTAGCAGAAGAGTCTTGACTCTGTTACCCTCTTGATGAGGCATTTATAAGAGTATTGTAGAGAGACATTTAGCCCTTGTCTATTATTTTTTTCTGTAGACTAGTATGTATTATGCCACCCATGCGTAGTCCTGTACTTTCTTGCTAAACTGACTTTAAGTAAATCACGTTCATCATGAATGACATTTTACTTCTAAATACTTAAACCAGCATGTAAGTGAAGACTGACCTGTTACTCACAGTCAGATATATTCAGCTATCCCAAATATGTCTTAAACATTTTTCCCCCTCAAGCCAGCGTGCAGTCAAGGTATGCATTGTTTCGTGTCACTTTACACTGTGAACATCTAGAACAGTTATCATACCTTCCCACCCCACCTTCTTTTTTCCTCTTTGACATTGACTAAAAACCAGTTCAGTTTCTTGTAGATCGTCCCACATTCTGGATGCAGCTGATGGCCTCCTTATGTTACTGATTGTAACTTATTTCTTTATCCCTTATATTTTCTGTAATATGGAAGTTGGGTCTAAGTGTTTGATTAGATTCAGGTTTAATAGTTTTTATAAGAGTATTTCACCCTGACTGGTGTGGCTCAGTGGATTCAGTGCTGGCCTGCCAACCAAGGGGTCGCCAGTTTGATTCCCAGTCAGGGTACGTTCCTGGGTTGTGGGCCAGGTCCCCAATGGGGAGTGTGGGAGAAGCAACCACACATCGATGTTTCCCTCCCTCTTTTTCCCTCCCTTCCCCTCTCCCTAAAAATAAATAAAATCTTTTAAAAATCTGATCTTCTGCTTGTTTTTAAAAAATGAATATTTCATAGGCAAAGTTTTGCACAGTATATTGTAGTTGTGTCATCAGTCAGCATCTCATCCTGTTTTTAGTTAAATGGAGTTTGATTAAGGTACAATGTTTCATTTCAAAGTGCTTCTACTGTGGAATATCATTTCAAAGTTCTTAGCAGTTTATACTTCCATGTCCTTCTCAGAAACAAGAAAGTACTTGTTTAATACAAGCAAATTAGGGTAATGAATTAAATTAATAATCTCAAAGTTTTTCAGTATATCACATGTGTTCTGATTTAAGATCAGACTTATTTTGCTTTTAAATGTCCTTTTAATAATAATTTTTTAATCTTGGAGCTTACATACAGTTAGAGGTATCTCTCATTCTTTTTTCTTTTCCAATTTTATGCAAACCTGCTAAAAACAAGTTTATTCATTTTTGACATTGAATTTCAAATGGTTAAGGGACCAATAAGTAGATTGTTTTTGCTTTCCTAGGGAACTTTATGAGCACGAGTCACACTGTTGATAATGTCAGTGCTTTCTTTGTTTTGGATCTTTATTATAGAGCAACGGAGGAACAAAGAGGCAAAAGATATCCCACCAAAATTATATTGCCTATCAAAAGCAAGTTATTCGACGGAGTATGCGACATAGAAAAGTTCGCGGTGAAAAAGCACTTCTTGTTTCTGCTAATCAAACGTTAAAAGAATTGAAAATTCAGGTGAGGACAACATAACATTTGCTTATATTGTGGACTTAGAAGATCATAAATTCCTGCTTTCTGCCTGTGTTTATGTGTGTAACTTTTGTTTTTCTAGGTTGACCCCTCTGTACTCATAGTATTGAGCCAAAGAGAGAAGGCTTTGTTGATTTCAGAACAGTGTCTGCAGGGCCCCCAAATTAAAATAACTCTTTCTTTAAAAAGGCTTGAAGTTTTCAGAATAGCCAAGAATTTTTCTGTGAAGATGAAAGTGGTTTTTGGATTCTGAAATTTGAGCAAGTTCTGAGTAGCTTTCCAGTGAGTGCCAATCTGTTAACGCGTCGGGGTGGTTCCAGGATAATTGCTCTCTCTCTCTATTGTGCTATGTGAGGGGGCACCCAAAAAAGCCTGGAATTTCTTTATAAAAAATTGTGTATTTTTACCTGTTTAAACTTCAGTCACCTTCACTGTACTCTCCATTTGATGCAATGCATGTTTTTTCCACTGTTCAAAGCGGTTTCTGAACTCATCGATTTTGATGCCTTTTAGTTTTTCTGCCATTTTTTGTTTCACTTCTTCCACATCAGCATTTCCCTTTAAGGACTTTTTTCAACTAGGAAAAAAAAATGTTGCTCGGGGCATGATCTGGTCAATAGGGAGGGATGGGCCACGGGCGTCCTGGCATTTTTGGTCAAAAAGTGCCGAACACTTGGAGCAATGTGGGCAGGCGCACTCATAAATCACGCATCGTGAAATGGGCAAACGCATCAAAAGAGTCTTCACAAAAAATTTCACTGAAGCTGAACACAACCTCTCACAACAATGCCATCTGATGCACTGATACAGGTGGGTTCCTAGAACACTCATCTAGCTTGGGAAGCCTGTACTACAAGGGGCTGCCCTCCAAAGATAATTCTTGGTTTTTTAGGTCCCCCCTTGTATGCTCTTCTGTGACCACTTAATAGGTGTTTGAGCTGATTACCAGGATCTTCTGTGAAATTTAAGGGGAAATAAAAGACAGCTAGCTACTTAGCTGTTTATTCACTTGAATGAGTCAGAAATTTTTTTTATCACAATATTTTTGGTGTCAGAAAAGTCTGTTTGGTAGAATTTTAAAGTTACCTTCACCTCTCTTTATAGACTGGTGTTTTCCAAATTGTTTCTTAAAAGTCCATTTTAGATCATTTCCTCTCCATCTCCCCAAAAGCATGCACTGCTTTGCAGATCAGTTCAGTGAGTGCATGTGGACATAATGAGAATGCTTCATGATCGTGTTATTTCTTGGTATCAGTGCTGAAGTACTGTATATGAGCATGCCAATGGTCTATCTCAAAACCTAGGCAAAGGGGGCTGATAAATTCAAGATGTCTATGAAAAAAATCTGGCTCCTAATCTGTTTCAGTCACTGATAAATATCCAAAAAGTTGACCAAATTTCCCTCTTTGCGACTTTCATGTGGCATAGTTTAATGGTTATGCATTTTTTCTTGTTGCTGATATTTATCATTGTAATTGAGGCAAAAGTACAGGCTTCCTTTGAGGGTGGTGTGTGTTCCAGATTGCCCTGGGAACAGTATTTCTTTCCCTCGGTTGAACCCACGGCTCTGAAAATAAATGTGTTGGCATATTATCTTTCCTCTGTTATTGTACCTTTTACATCTGAGAAAGCTTGCTTCTGTCACCAGCTTTATGCCTGTCAGTGGTAAACCTCGAACATACAAAGCCTTTAAATTACGAAAAGAGCCCCTGTGGATAAAGACATTTGAAAAGCCTGTGCTGCTTCTATTATGGACTACCATTTTTTAAGAATAGATCAAAAAGTCAGCAGAAATAACCTCACGCTAGGAGCACGTTACCTGCACAAACGAGTTGTTAGAAGGCAGCAGCTGTTCAGGCGAACCCCCCGGGACGGGCTCTGCTCAGGCGGTTCCTTTGCAGTGTCCTTCCTCTCATCTCCCACCTCCGCCTCAGGGACCACTGTGATCCAAGCAGAGTCCAAAGGAAGGGCGAGGAAATGTAGTTTCTTCTCACTGTTCAGTGGCGGTAGCTTTGAAAGCGTCAACTAGATGTGACCCTTTTGCCCAGCCGCCTGGACAGCATTGGAATTTGTAGTGGGCATGTGTGTGATCCTCACTTAGTGGTGGTGGATGGTCTTTTGAAAAGCATGTGATACATTCTCTTATGTTTGATGGAGCCTTTCCTGTAGGGGATAGATACTGCAATTCCAAGTTGATAAGATTTAGTTTTGTAAAACCGTCAGCATTTTATTCTAGACATACCCATTTACAGTTGTTTAAAACCTGAAGAAACTTGCTTTGCCAAATTATTAATTCATCCACCTATGATGCCATAAAGTAAATGAAGTATAATTTATTCATTGCCTTTCTTAAAGGATGCTCAGGACTTAATTTGTTATTTCATTTTCCCAAAGATAGGTTTTGAGTGGGTGGCACTGCCTGCCTTAGCAAGGAGGAAATTTTGGCACAGGTTAAATGGCTGGCAGCGGGAGCCATCGCTGCTGTACTTCCTCATTCCGGACGCACGGGCTCACGCACACCCGGGCTCACGCACACCCATGCACACACACTAGCAAGCAGCATGGAGCCCCTCGGCTTTAGGAAGATACCGTTCTTGATTTGCTCCATAGATCAGGAAAGCTGCACCTACTTGTTAAACAGACCCATATAATACTAATTATACTCAAGCATTCTCTTAGCACTTATGGTTTATGAATTATTGTACGAAAGGCCTCCGTGCCTTTGATTGGTCTGTTCCCTCATTCTGAAATATTGTTTTCTCCTCATTCGTAAGCGCTTGTTAATTTTTCATAGCACCTCCTCTACAAAACCTGTCTTGACCCCCAGTTGTAGAGCTGACCATTCCTGTGTTTTCCCCGAGCCTACATGTACCTTCTGCCACCATCTTCATGCTATTTTACACTCACTTCTGTGAACTCCAGGGTGGATCAGTCACTTTCATATTTCTTGCACTTAGCACAGTATTCAACATGTGGTAACTTCTTAATAAAGGTTTCCTTAGCTGTTGAGTGAATGTGAATGTATGTGAATGTCCTTGTCTCTGTGCTCAAAATAAAGTCTGAACATCAACCCCTCACTGATGGCATGGGGGTCTGAAGGGATTTGCTGTTTGTCCAGCCTCTCAGTGTGGTGCAAAGAGAGTTAGCATTTGGGAATATGAACAGACGTTCCTCCAGTCAGGCAGCTGTGATGTCGCCCACACTCAGTTGGCATCAGGCTGTAACTGTTTGCTTCTTCCCAAGTCCCGTTGAATAACCCTGGGACAGTTGCCTCTGCTGAGACCTGTGTGCTGGGCAGGCCTTGGTAGGTCTGTCCTGTCAATACTTCTTACTCACATATTGCTTATTTATTGGCACTTACTGCTTCACAGCCAATCATTGATGATATCGGTGCACCGTATCCACAGATCCCTGTTTGATCAATCTGTCCCTGCTTGCTTCTCAGGGGCTCATGTCCTTTTGAGAAATCCAGCTGAGATTCTTGTTTGTCCATGTGCCATCATTAAAACCACGTTTCTGGTCACAGTCTTCCCAGCATGGAAAGCTCTTGGGCTCTGTTATACACACATTTGGTTCAGGGCTGCTGTGCCAGGCTCACTTTGTCTTCCCAGATTCAAAGAGAGGAGTAGAGTGCATCATGGATGTGGGAGTAATAAAAGATACACCTAATAGAATACATTCAATGAGTATGTAATGAAGTTACGAAGCATAATAAAGTGAATGCCCTTGAACTCACCCTCCAGCTTAAGAATTATAACATATCCCCGAAGGTATCTATGTGGGAGCCCAATTTCTCCTTGCCCCACACTGGTAATTACTACCAGGAAATACTAACAATAAATTTTTTTTTCTGAATTTGAAAAAAAATTTAAGTATTATGCCTAATAATCTTTCCTTGAATGTATTTAATTTTTAGCACTTGCCTAGAACTAGGGTGGAGTATATGGTCCTTACCTTTAAGAAATTCATATTTTGGTTCCTATAGGCAGGGCTCAATCTAAGAATATATCAGTCCCAAGGACCGAATTATGTAGTTCAGGCTGCTTGCTGAAAGAGTCAAAGCCAAAGGACAAAGAGTCCAAATCACCTACTGGTTAATTTCAGGATGGTCTTACGAAAGAATTTGGACCTGGCTTGATTTAATATTAAAAGGCTATGGGATGTGAGCATGATGGGAGTGACAGTGGCAGACTTGCCCAGGCCTCGCGACCAGAGGAGCTGTCAGCCCGGGCCCCTCTCTGCCCCTTTGACTTGCCCACACCCCTTCCTTGGAGAGGTGATAAGGTGCAGAACTGAAGGACCTGTGGGTATAATTGTTTCTCTGACCAGACCACCTAGGAGTGTTCCCAGATATACTGGGATTACAGCCTCGGTGGGAGTGTAGCAAGTGGGCTGACTGCAAACAGTGGTTATCTTTTGTACTCTGAAGTTCTTTTATTTTTTTTTTAGACTCTGCATTATTTATTCAAATAGGGTATTAAGTCTCAGAATTTTGCTTTGTACAAACTGTTTTTTGTTGTTTTTTTTATTGGCGCAGATCATGCATGCATTCTCAGTTGCTCCTTTTGACCAGAATCTGTCGATTGATGGAAAGATTTTAAGTGATGACTGTGCCACCCTCGGCACTCTTGGTGTCATTCCTGAATCCGTCATCTTGTTAAAGGTACGTAACAGTTCCCTACCTGAGGAATTCTGGAAGGTTTGAGTGACGCACACCCCCGTGGGAACTTTGTGCAGTGATGGTTACAGTTGCCTCAGGGCCTCAGCAGGGTGTGGTAACAAGTGACTGCCATGCATTCTTGCCGCAGGGACTTAGATGCAGTCACGACGTCGTTGGGTCTGTGGGGTTTTTGTAATTTTTGTTAAAAATAATAGATCTAGATTGAGCCTCCTCCTCAACTCCTGGGTCCGCAGAATTAACCATACCTCTTGTATTAAAACATCCCCTTGTTTCCCCTTGGCGCGAAGGCACCATCCAGTCAAGCCAGGAAGCAAACAGGCACGAGGCTTGGCCACAGTAGTTGAAATACTTCTGGTTGTCTTGATAGGATTCTTGTCCAGCATATGGAAATCAGCTTTGGGTAGAATGGATTTAGGAGAGGTGGAAACTGCTTTAGAAAATAGAGCTTCTGAGAAGTTGTCAAAGAAAATCACTTATTGAACCAGCTTCATTAGCCCAATGATACTCGTGGCCAGAAACACCCCGGCTGTGCCGTACATCACTAGCATGTGGTCAGATACTTGCCAGGTGTTAGCATCGTGAAATGCATGCTTGTCACACCCCAGAGCCTCAGCTCTGGTGGGATAGACTTCAGCCCTGGAGCTGATGAACCCATGAGCCTCGACCCATGTCCACCCCCACCCCCTGTGTACCTTTTACTTTTCTTGGAACTGTAGGGTCCATGGAATTATTTTGAGAACTGTTAAATCGCTGAATCCTAAGAGGCCTGTCCAAAATCCTAGAAACAGCCCGTTTTATTAAAGGGTTTGTACTTCCCATGGACAGCTGGACTACGCTGGTCATTGGACTCAGTGTTGACTTCTGCCCCAGAAAGGACAGAGGTGTTTGGTTCTTGGTGGTAAGGCAGGACAAAAATGTATTTTTAACCAAGTTGGTATTTTGAGAGGACTAGTCAGACTTTTTATTTCTACCTAACTCATCTGTTCACCACTGGCAGCCTAACTCATGTAATTAAATCAAGAGCTTAGTAAGCTTGGTATCTAAACATTTCTGCATCTAAAGGTGTTTCCGGAACAGGAAAACAATGGCGCACAGAGTGTGCAGTTTTCTGGGTGGGGAGTGTAGGCCCACAGTGTTTGGGTTTGTGTCCAGTCACAAACACAGCAGTCGGCTTGGGCCAGGCCCCAGCGCGGCGCGGCCTCGCCTGCCGCTCCTCCTGGCCCCTCTCCTCTGTGGTTTTGAATCGTCTTCCTTTGTCTTCTAGGCTGATGAGCCAATTGCAGATTATGCTGCAATGGATGATGTCATGCAAGGTAAAGATGAATTTATTTTAGGAATTTGCTGATTAACTTGCTAGGAGGTGGAATTATAGATATTGAAGCTTTCATCTACAATACTTCTAACCTTAAAAAAAGCTATGTGTTGTTAAGGCAGAATCTTAAATTATTTATCTTATAAGATCACAGATAGAGAGAGGTATCTACAAAAATTTGGAAAATGGAAAGCAGAGAGAAGAGTAGTAATTATTTAGCTGACCTGGGGAGAAAAAAAATGGAAATAAATGTAAACTTACAGATGGAAGAGGTCAAGAAGAAGCAATGCTAATTCAAATTGCAGAGCCTCAGACAGGCACACAGGAATCGGAGGCCCCGGGTGCCCTGAAAGCAAGAGTGAGATATGAGCCTGAAAACAGGAAACTTGGTTGGAAAATTGTTTAAGGAGTAGTCAGACAAATCACTGCCCCCCCCCCTCCCCGACCCCCGGACCCTCACAGCCTCTTCCTTTATATTCATGTCACTGCCTCAGATGGGCACCTAGAATATGCGTTTCAGCTCACTGAAGAAATTAAACTAAGGGAGGTGAGGCCAATGCCCATTATATACCAAATAAGAAGACCACCCCCTCGCTCTTTGCCGAAATGCTGGCAGCCCATCTCTCTTAACTCCACACAGGAGGAAGAAGATTCCACTCTGTGAAAACTGGTCAATTCAAGAAAATAACCAACAGATGCAAAAAAGAAAGTGGTTTGGCCCTGTCCAGGTAGCTCAGGTGGCTAGAACATTGTCTCCATAGGCTAAGGTTGAGAGTTGATCCCCAGTTAAGACACATAGAAGAAGCAACCAGTGAATGCATAAAATAAGTAGAACAACAAATCAATGTTTCTCCTCGCTCTCTCCCTTCCTCTCTCTAAAAAAGCAATTAAAAAAGAAAAAGGAAGTGGTTCATCTCCCAGGGAACCTTAATGAAGCCCAGCAGTGCCCCCGGACAGTTTTCAGGCTTCTTTTTAGTGAGGCACAAATGGGCAGCCAGCGATCACCAGACAGCTGAGGAATGAGAGCATGGAACTGAAAGGTGTCAATCAACAGACTGAGAAAAAGGAACCCAGAGGAAATGGATGATGCAGGAAGCAAAAGAAAGCTTACAAATTAACTGTGAATAATACCGAAAGAGCAAACAATAGCTAGGGCCTGTGTAACGGGAGCATTTGGAGAACAGAAGAGAATTCATGAAAATTAAAAATGGCTGCATCAGGGGCTCCTTACAATTAGTAAAGCTCTTGGGATAAGAGGATTC
Organism: Mormoops blainvillei; assembly: GCA_004026545.1. Taxonomy (NCBI): domain Eukaryota; kingdom Metazoa; phylum Chordata; class Mammalia; order Chiroptera; family Mormoopidae; genus Mormoops; species Mormoops blainvillei. The sequence continues at coordinate 52,675 of PVJD01004893.1, forward strand.
TAAAATTATCAAGAGATGTGGAGGGAAAACCAAACACAGTCATACAGGAGTACGAGTCGGAAAGTCTGACTAGAGGAGCAGTGCCCACAAGCTTCTAAGGAAGTGAGTTCCGATCTAGAATTCTGAAACCAGACAGACTTTGTTCTACCCTCACACTTGATGGGTCTTGGAACACATGTAAGGCCCCAAAAAACTCCTCTCCGTGTACCGTCTGCCAAGATACTATGGGAGGACGTGCCCTTAAACAAGAGAGAAAACTGAGAAAGAAGTCAACAGTGGAACCAGAGAACAGCGATCAACTTGGGAAAATATGCCCTAGAAGATGGGGAAGGGAGACTGAGAACAGGAGCCTTGCCGCAAGCAGTGCGCTGGCAGGGGGCACAGCGGTCCAGGTTGCCGCAGGGGTGCAGGCTTTGGAAAAGGATGTCCGCGGGGAAAAGTGGAGTGGTAGGTGGCTGTCTTTAGGCTTACAGGTCTTTAGGAGTTTACTCTTGAGTTGGAAATGGTACAGAGAAAATGAAACATGTAAATAATGCAGCAGTTACCAACTCAGAAGGACGAAAAAGTCATGACACCAAACAAGTAGTGTAGCCCAAGTGCACCAAGGGGTTCAACTGTGAGCGGTATTAATAGAGTTAAAAATAATGTGAACACCGGAGGTTACTCTACAGCAAAGTATCACTGTGTCAGGAGGATGGGTAGCTGGTATTTTTCCTTGAGAAAGTTATTAGATATCTAAAATTATGAAATAGTAATATAAGCATGTTATTTTTAAATAAAGAGGTTAAATACCATAATGGCTACAAGAGTTAAAAGTGGTTCCTTCTAGAGGATGGGAATGGGAGGAGGATATGGAGAGACCCGGTGCCAGAGGGCATGGCGCCTGGTTTCCCCTAGGCCTTCCGAGGAGCCGTGGGCAATGCTGGCTCCAGGAATCACAACCCTCATTTGCTAGGATTTGACTTTTTAAATGATGTATGTGTATTACTTGGATAGAAACAAAAACAGAGAATGCCATCTGATTATCTTCATCTATAACTTTAAAAGTAATCATTATGGGTGAGTAAGGTAAATTAAAAGTTATTTTAAACTTTTCATCTTCAGGCATTGAAGCGATCTTATTACTCTCTGTCTTGACAGTCTTTTCAATTTTGAATTTTTTTCCCCCAGTGTGTATGCCAGAAGAAGGGTTTAAAGGTAAGTTACATTTGTCATGTTTTGTTCATGAATGTCAGAGTCATGCTGTAATTTTCTATTAAAGTGAAGGCTGTAATTTGATTTTAAAATTTAATTCAATCTGAGTCTCATGATTGAAATTAATTTTAGTTAAATGCATTTTTTATTCAAGCTTCTTCATTATCTTTTTCAGCACTCAGGCCTCAGATGGGGCCTGTGTGTTTGAAGTGTCTCCCACCAGATGTCCGTCCTGCTTTCTCTGCCTTGTTTCGGGGGGGAGGTTGGGGAATTAGCTAGTGGCATTTCAAGGTTTATATTTAACCTTTTTCCAGTTCACCCTGTCAGTCCCGTCTTAGAGCAAAACAGTTTGTGTGTGACTGATAAGAATTAAAGGAGAAGAATTTGCCGAATTATACGAGGTTCAGTGAAAAGGTTTCATTTATCTGTTTAGAATTAAGACATGTCTTGGATTATCGCTTTAGACGGAGACACAGCGGTGCCTTACTACATCTTGGCCGCTATAGTTGTGCGTACCAGTAACACCCATTAGTCCATCAAACACGGGCCTTTGACATTTGCAGATTTCACTGTTGCTGTTTTGATTGTTTGCGGCCCACTCCAGAGGGCTGTGGCAGGTTGTGATTTTGCCCGGGAGTGAGTTTGAATCAAATATCAGGGGTTATTTGCTAAAGGAAATGAGTGAACAAAGCCACTGGCCTATAAAAAGCCTTCCTCTCGGTGAGGCTTTGTTGTCTACATGTTACCACTACAAAGAAACTCCTGATGTGGTTAAAACAAAACAAAGCGAAGCAAAAAAAAATTTTTGTGAAAAATGACCATCAAATGAAAGAGTCAGTAAAATCCGATTAACTGTGTGAAGACAACGCACAGGAAATACATGGCTTCCAACAGAAATGGGACTTAGCTGAAAGCCTCAAGTTGGCTGATATTTTTTTTCTTATCCTTCAACGCCAAGGGGCTGCAGTGCCATTTATTAAGTCGGATGTTCCCTGTTGATGATGCGTGCTTGGCAAATGGGACATATGAATTCTTAATTTTTGGTTCACAACTGTTCCTCCACGTGTGTTTCTTTTCCCAGGTACTGGTCTCCTTGGACATTAATCTTTCGAATACTTGCTGACTGCAAAGAAATGACCAGAAGGGAAGAGGAGTTTGACATGTTAGGGCATTAAAGAAAAGCTGGATTTAAGAATGAAATCATTTCGTGACTCTTCCAAAACCATTCAGAAGTGACTGTCCCAAATGCCTTATGTCAAATAAAGCAGATTGCACTGAAGGACATCAGACTTGAAGGAAATGTTTCAGATTTTCTATTTAAGGGGTGGGGTGGTGGGGAAAAGGGCAAATAAAGATTGAACAAGTTTAGTAGCAGTAACAGTAAATCATGTTTACATATGAAATTTATAGTCACAGGAGGGAATCAAGTTCTGTTCTGTTTCCTTGCTCGAGTTTCATATCCAATGCATTGGTCCATAAGGGATTTGTATCACAGTAGATGGGACAACATTCTGCTCTGAACTAAAAGTAACTCTTTAGAGACATAACCTGCCTACCAATACCTGTCTTTGATTCATATTTTACTTTCAATAAAGCATGAAAGTGAAGAACTTGCCATAATTGTGGAAAAGTGTCTTCAGATTAGACTCCTCTCCGTGTCGGCCGCAGCGTTCCCACCTTGCACACTGCCTGGCGGTCTGTCTCTTAGTGTTGGGTACAGGATGGGGCACCTGCGTGGCTCCCGCAATGAGCGAGGGACTCTTGTCTTGTGTTTGGCTTCAAAGGCATTTGCGTTCCAGAATTTCAGAAAGGACTGCGAATGTTTATTGCATGTGATAGCATCTTCCTCCAGTTTTGCTGGTATTCAGAAGTGGGAAAACAAATACACCTTGCACTTTCAAAAAATCCCACTACCTTATCAGAAGAGTCAAGTGGACTGAAGTACATGTGGATGACACAGGCTTTCGTAAAATGTTTTCCCATCTTCCAGGTCCACCGTTCCTGGCATCTCGGTTCTCTTTTTGAATGCATTCTTCTGAAACGGCCAGAAAGATCTTTCACATCACTTTGTTTAAAAAAAGGAAAGAAAAAGTATATGGATGGGGTGTTCCATTCTATCCAATTCAGGATTATCGTTATTAGCAACATAATAACAAAACAATATTCTTAAGAATATTGAAGGATTTTAAATGGAATTTAAGACTAAAGTCTGTTTCACTCTTTTCTCTGTTGACGATGTATGTGGATCTTGGGGGCAGAGATGCTAACATTTATTTTCAACCTTCGGTTTCGCTAGGTTTATCGTTTCCCCCTTCTCTGAAAATTTAAACTCAAATGATGGAGGGGGGAGGCAGGTTTCAATTGGCGGGCCAGTAACCTTGGCAGCATCCCTTTTGAACAGCTCTTTTTATCAGAATAATTACGGCTATTGGGTAGAATTATAACTTCTTGTGTTTCCCCCAGTGTCTGCAGTGTCCTCAGCCTTTGCACCCTGAGGTCCCGGAGATTAATGAGCCTGTTGCGGGGGAGGTGCGCGCAGGACCCTCAAAAACCACCCTAGGAACCAGGGGCTCCCACCTTGAGATCAGCACAGGGAAAGGACTCAGTCAAGATCACCGATAGCTGATCCTCATTTTAGAGCGCAATCTTTATTTTGCTCCAAAGAAATGAAGGTGGAGCAAAAAATTAATTAAAAAGGCAACTTATTCTTTCCCAAGGTAAAGATGTATACAAGTCCGTTTGGTGCCGGAGACAGCAGCTGCCTTTTCCTTGCTAAGCAGCTGTTTGGTCAGAGGGGGTTCTTCTGGGGACTCACATCAACCTGTCAGTAGCCCCAGAAACCTGATATATTTCTCTCAATCTGCTGTTAATAGCAGCTTTAAAATTTGTTAACTTGAGTCTCTTTTATGCAGTGGCACCAAGTAGCAGCCTTATGTGTCTCGTGGCCAATAACCCAGTCACAGTCCTGGTTCCTTAACAACACTGCCCAGGGGTGGGAGTCGGGTTGGGCCCAGAGTGAGCAGGTGATGCTCCGCAAGTCTGTCCCCAGAGCCCCAGCACTTGTCTTCCTTCTGCGCTGGCAACTTACCCTTGTTCTACCAGTGCTGCTCAGAACTGGGGCTGTGGCCCGGCAGCCCCAGCAGCAGCACGGAGTTTCATTAGAAGTGCCGGAACTGGGGCCGAGACCCACTGAATTGGAATCTGCATCCACAGGCCGCTCTCCTAAGCTCTTTGAAGTGGAGAAGCCTTGGGCCAGGACCTCTCCCACCCACAGTATTTAGTGGCCTTGCGTTGCCAGCCTCACCACTTCGTACAGGGAAAACAAGCCTAAGCAGTAACCTAAAACCCAGGTCTTGCTTTGCCTGTGTTTACAAATAGATGGAGACCAATTGGCTGTGACCACATTGAAGTGCAGAGACTCTTTCCATTGGGTTTGTGAAATGTGCTGTGGACTCCTTTTTTTCATTAGCTCAGTCTTCTGTAGAAGGCAGTATAAAGCCTGAGGTCCTCCCCCGCTCGTGTTTTTTACTGCACCTTAATCCCAAACCAACGTGTACAACATATGCTGGTAGGAACTGCCATTTCCTGAAATCTAGGTTGCCATTTGGACATCTTCGTTCCTTCGGGGGATAAGCATCCTTCTGTGTGTTGATGAACTTTGTTGTTTAGAATTACTGTTCTTTTCTACCAGATTAGAAAAAAATGTTTCCCATTATTTCTATGGAATCTTAATCCAGAGTGAATTTTTGGTCACTTTAAATGTCCAGTTGGTTAGCCTGGGTAGTCAGACCTTGGTTAATATTTGAAGCTAATGCTGGGGTTGAGTAACCTGTTTTAAATACCCCAGGGATGATTTATTGCTGATTTAACTGCTGAAGTGAAATGACCATTAAAGCCTGTCTTTCCTGTTACAGGATCATGGAGGGGAATCACATCCTTCCTTGCTGGCGTTTTAATGCTCAGCTTGTTCAGTGTTAACAGGGAACTGAGAACAGAGTTCAGTCAGATGAAAAACCAGTGTTTTCATTTTAAAAAGCCTCACCCTACTCACCTTTTAACCCCGCCCCCCTCCCCCCAAGGTGCAGGGCTTTGTCACCAGCTGCATTTCTGCTTCTTGAGGCCAGCTCACCACCTCCAAACCCTAGATATTGTATGAACACCAGTATTAGCTGGGGACTTATCAACATTGGAATCCTTTATTAAAATAAAAATTAGAAACCCTTGTATAACACTACCACTTTGACAGATGTTTCACTGAGCAAACAGCTTTGTGCTCAGTCCTGTGTGCCAGGGAAAGTCTAGCAGGCAGACAGAAAACGACCTTCCTCTCACACATCCCCAACCTTTGTGATTTTTTTCCAAGTCCGGCTACTGAGTGAGTAAGGCTGAGGAGGCTGCTGGCTGTTCAGAGGGCGTGCACGCGCGGAGGCAAGTGTTGACAGGACACGTGTGAGAAGTCAGGTCACCTGTGTTCCAGATAATCTCACCGTTTACCTTGGAACTAAGAAAAGTTACTTTGCCTTAGTTTCCTTATCTAGTCGAACAAGGCAATATTTGCTGCCTCGTTTACCCTTGCAGGCTGAGGTTAAGCAGTGATATCGTTGGAGTAACATACGTTGTTATTCTTTGCCATTAAACTCTAGCCTTTGTGAGGAAGGGCTGTGAAGTCCTCTTTGTAAGTCTTCAAAATGAATTAACAGAGCTACGCTATCTGGAAGCCCTTCTCTGAGACGTGTAGAACCGTCTATGCAGGAAGCCCTTAGCCCTCAAACGCTGACTGGAAAGGTGTTTGGCCATCCTGTTAGTACATAAATCTTTCCTCTGAGCCCTGAAGGAAAATGAAGCGGCCAAATACTAAGCCACCTTGACTGTTTATTGGCAGGATCATGTCGAACAGTATTTAAAACTCATTTAGAATGTGCATTGAAGATTTATGTTTTTGTGATGGGCAGGTCCTGCCCCAGAGGGCCAGCTTCCCGTGTTCTTGCCAAGGACATGGGGAACAGGTGCCATGAACCTTGGAGGCAGGGCTAGGCAGGCGCCAGGGAACACAAAATAATGCGGAAGACTGGCCAGTGCTTACAGTCTCCTTTCTGACCTGAGAATCATGTTCTTCATTCTTTATTTACCTCTTGAGACATAGTGAATAATATTGTTTAAGAGAAAGTACACAACCCTGGCCAGGTAGCTCAGTTGGTTAGAGTGTCGTCCCAGCACTCCGGGGTTGCAGGATTGATCTCTGGCCAGGGCACATACAAGAATCAAGCAGTGAACGCATGAATAAGTGTAACAACAAATACATGTTTCTCTGAAATCATGTTTTTAAAAAGCATACACAGAACAGGTATTTCTTGTGCTCCCTCTTTCCCAGCAAATAAACCACGGGACCAGTTTTTATCAAATTAATACAGCATACTGCTTTTATCACGTTCACTTTTTTTAAGTGCATGTTTCAGACAGGTTGGTTACCTGCATTCATATGGTGAGGTTTAAGTATCTTTTCTGAGCCGCATCAAAATGTTGGGAAGAAGGAGGTTGCAGAATTCATCTTGTGGCTTGTCAGGGAGTTGTGTGACCTCTTCTGGGTGACTGTGGTCTGCTGTTAGAATCGGGGCCGGCACCGGCTCATTACTGGGCAGAGCCTTTGCTACGTCCCACCCAGCGAGACCATGATCCCTGAAGAAGTGGATCCTGTTGCCAAATGGCCTCGATCCCACGAGCACGAATGACATGTTGGCTCTTCTCCTACAGTTTTCGCACTTTCTCATTCATGAGGCTATCTGAATCCCCCATGAAGACAGTCCTAAGAGCTTGTCCAACATAATTACTGTATTGGTCTCAAATAGAGGGCATCGTCTGTTTCCCCTCACCATGCTTAAAGAAAAAGGGGAAAAAGCGCCCTGCTTTCAAGGACTTGGCTAAGATTGAAGAGGCCAGGCCCTTTGAAGTGAAACTGCTCTCGGTCAGGAAGGGAGCCAGCCTCGTAACAGCAGCTGGAATGGCAGCTTGAATTCCCGATCTGTTAGTGCTGCCAGGCAGGCCGGCCCTGGGCCGCAGGAAGTGGGGGACACACCCCGAGGGAGACAGACGGCCTAGGCTTTCTGTCCAGGGTTGAATCGTTGCCAGCTGGCACTTGATTGGCCTTTGCACACTTGTATCTTGGTCTCCGCTTCCCCCTCCCCAGCGTTCTCTGCTGTATTTGTGTTTGTAACCTAGGGAACGCTAAACTGCTACCCGCTCTTTATGATCCTGGACAAGTGTGTTTCCCTCTGGGCCTCAGTCAGTGTTCTCTGAAAGGAAGTTGGATGTGTAGAAGTTGTCAAACATGAACGAGGTAGGTGGTGGGAGACAGTGGGGCCTCGTCTCAGCTCCACCCCCACACCCACCCACTCCCTGGAAGCTCCCGGGGGTGCATTTGGAAAATCGCCCAACTGGACTGCCTCTAAGGACTTCTCTTGTTTTCTCATCAGCCTGTGAGTTGTTTCTGAGGTTGGTTTATGTCTGGCGTTTTTGCTGCATCTTCTTCCATCTGTAGCACGCAAGGACCCTCTGGGTGAGAGGCTCCAAGCTGTGCTAGACTGTCTAGACTTCTGGAACTAGAGCGAATTGTTTGTATTTTGTCTTTCTGGGAGCCAGGATTAGGGCTCGGCTGCATCTCCTGTCTGTACGTAAAAGCACTCTGATCCCAGAAACGAATCAACCTAATTAGTATTAAACTGCCCTAGCTCCCGAGGGCAGGGTCTCTACTGTCTTATCCATCATTGCCTCCCCCAGGGTGTACCACACAGTATGTTCCCAGCAAGGTAAATGAGTGAGCACTTCAGGGTCCACTAGACGCTCTTTTTTTCTGTGACAATAAGACCTCTCTGGGGGAAAGCTTCTGTTCCTTGGGTATAACCAGAGCTGGCCCCACCTTTGGCGATTTCTAGCTGTGCTCGCATTCATGATCCAGACCTCTGTGACCCCAAGAGTGGGTCCCCCAGGGTTGCGTCCTCTGTTGTGCCTCCAGCGTCATCAAGGCAGCCTCCCACCCAGACATTGAGGGCCCTGGTCCTTCCCTGAGGGCCGTGCCCAGGTGCCAACTCCCACTCCTCATCCTGTCCGATGCTCACTGGAGTGGCACTGTCTCCTCCCAGTCACCCCTGCAGACCGCCCCCAACCCCACTTACCAGCCCCTCCTAGACCTTACTGCTGTACAGACAACACAACTTGGGGACCCACTGCTTTTGAGTTTCCTCCCCTTTTCCTGCTGGCCATCTCTAGTGCCCTTTTCCCTCCCGCCCCACCTTGATCCTGCCAGGGAGGGGTGGGCACCCGGAGGGGAGTTATTTCCAAGAGGCCTCATTCCCATTGTAAAACTCCATCGTGCACTATTCCAAGTTTATTGGGTCACCCACATCTTCATTCTCCAGCCCTCTTAGATGTGAGATATTTTGAAGGCAGCTTTCATTTCTCAGTAGTTTGGATAGCAGGGGTAGCGGCGAGGTCGCAGTGTATTAAGTGAAAAAGAAAAGGCTTGTGCCCGGGGGCAGCCATGCGTGAGTGGTCAGCCCTGAGTAGTTTGGATTGAAATAGGGCAGGGAAAGCAAAGCTGCGGGGCCTTTGTCCAACCTTCCCTTCAGTACCCAGGCTCAGTGCCAGGCTCTGTGCCCAGCCCCCCCGCAGCACAGCACGTGTTGCCTTCTTCCTGGGGACCCTGACGGTCTCAGAAGTTGCCACCCCGCCTCCACCCCAGGACAGGCTAGAGATTATAAGGCTCTTGCACTGAGGTTTTCTGTAAAGAGGAAAATGCTGTAATTGAAAAGCTCCTTGATTATAAAGAAGAAATAAAGAGGCCTGGCACAGAAGACCTTTCGTTCTTTGGCCTACTCAGCCAGGGTCAGGCACGTTTAGTCCCTAGTCCCCCGGTGCCAATAGGACCTTAGGCTCTTGGGAATCTTGGAGTCTACTGGGCCCAAACCATGAAAGGTCACAGCTGCAACTCCCCACTGAGTGCATTTCCACATCACCACTGTCTGCCTCCTTGCTCCTGCTCGGGGGCGAGGGAAGGGGCACCTTCATCCCTGCTCGCAGCCTAGAATGGTACCATTGGCACTGCCTTCCCGGCCAGGGTTGGGAGTTCATGGTCTCTGTCTCAGCATGGAGGGGGAGAAGCAGGAAGAGGCCCTTGATTAGAATTAAGGATTCATCCAGCCAAGCATTCAAAAAAAGCCAAAGGATGGAAGGCGATATGCTTCAGAAGACCCTGGAATTTGTATGCCCTTCCTGAGATGTGGGAGCCCAGCCCTGCTGTAGGCAGGCCAGCCTCGCCCCAGGTCAGTGGGCCTTCAGCCAGCCCTTCCCAAACGCGATTTGTTTTCACCATGCATCTCCCAGAACCAGTGCCTTGCGAAACCTACCTGGCTGGGGTGATTCCTGCACCACAAAATCCTTTCTGCACCATCTCCATTAGTGCCTCGGCCATGCTCATTCAACTTCTTCCCTCTTATTACCACTTCAGACCAACTCAGTAGCTATGGTGCAGCCTGAGAAGGGTCTGGGATCCAGGCCACATGCTAGGTAGGAAATGAAAGGGCTCCCAGGGCTAGCAGTGGGGTGGGCACAGAGTTAGCAGGTGATGCTCCAAGAGTCTGTCCTTGCAGCCTGAGCAGTCATCTTCCTCCTGCCCTAAACTTACCCTCGTTCCGCCAGCGCCACTCAGAATGTCTGTGGCCTCATAGCACCAGCAACACTGCAAAGTTTTATTAGAAATACAGGAACTCGGGCCCCAGACCCACTGAATCAGGACTTTTGTTGGGATCAGGCCACGCCTAGAAGTTTGAGAAGCCCAGGGCTGGGCCTCTTTCTCACCCATAGCTGGCAGGAGCTTGATGGAGGGAGAATTTGACAGAGAAGGACTGGAAAGTAAGTGCCCAATCCCACGTCCCTCCTGCCTTTTCACATTTGCTGGGAAGGGGTGAGCGAGGCATGTCCTGCTATTCCCTCTTAACTCTCATCTCTTGGTTGGGGGGAGATTCTGTGTGGGGGAGGCACAGCTCCTTGGGACTAAACCCTCAGGCCTGCATGTCTCAGATATTCAAGAGGCTGCTGTCAGGGTCGCTGAAGGCCCCACATCTTTTCCTTAAGGAAATGCAGTCAGTGGCTGGAAAAATAGAGGGGGAAGTGGAACTGACAACAACTTGTTAAGCACACAGCTTAACAATTAATCAATCAGTCAATCAATGTGTTCAATAAATGTTGAATAAATGAATACAAGACTCGAGTCCTCCCTCAGTCCTATCTGTGAAGTGGGCCTATTGGACTAGCTGACCTTGGGGGGTCCTGTCTGCTTGACATACTAATTGTATGTGGTTAATGAAATGGAGGTTTGTCTCTACCCCTTTCTGGCCTCAGTTTCCCCAGTTATTAGTAAGGGAGTGAGATCCAGAGGTCTCAAAGATCCCCTCTAACAATGTTCTGTGTGACTTGGGGCATGTTTTGGGGGCCAGCCAGTGGACTCTCACCCATCGTCCCTCACAGCTCAGACTTTGTAGACGGACTGCCTGTTTCCTTCATTCATCTCGGGTTGCCCCTTGGAGGGGAGCCCAGAGGAGACCAGAGAGGGGTGGGGAGTGGGGCCCATGAGCCACAAGTGTCAGCCGCGCTGCTACTGCTGCTCACTCGCATGTGACCTCCGTCAAATCTCTTCCCCTCTGTGGGCCTCAGACGTCAGACTAAGGGGATCTCTGCGACCCCTTCCTGCCTGGTTTTCAACTGTTGTCCTGACCCCACCTTCCTCCTCCACGCCGTTTCCGGTTAGGTCGGGAGTGGGGAGCAAGCTGCCCCGTCCGGGGGTGATGTTTAGGAGCCAATAACCACTAACTGCTGGGGAGTGTCACCAAGCCAGGGGCACAGCCTCCTTGCCCAGCGAACCCCGCGCGCCTGGTGCTTCCTCCCGGTCCCTGCAGACACACGGAGCCCATGGGCGGGGGGGGGGGGGCACCTAGGGCGCCTAACCCGTCTTTCCCGTCGCCCCTGATCGCCCTAGTTGTCCCCCTCCCCTTGGAGCGCGGACTGGACCGCTGGGTTCTCGCCGGGGCCCTGCCCCAGTCTAGCCGTGTCACCTTGAGTCAGTCCTTGCCCTCCCTGGTTCTCAGTTTCCCCACCTGTAAGATGGGGGCCCAGAGCGCCCGCCCCCGGGACCTGTTGTGAGCGGCGGCGGCCGCGCAGCGGGCGGCAGGGTGGGGGCCTCGGCTCCCGCGCCCGCGGTTCCAGCTCCGCAGTAAGGGGGGAGCGGCGCGGGGCGGGAGCGCTCGGCGGTCACGTGACGCCCCCTCCCCGATCTGCGGCGGCGGCGGACGCGGAGCCGCGTCTGAGCAGAGCTGCAGCGGCCGCCGCGGGCACCAGAGCACCGAGCCCAGGACGCCCCCGGCCCAGGCCCGCGGGTGAGTCCGCCCCGCCGGGGCGCGGCCCTGGGAAGAGGAAGGCACGAGAGTGCTCCGGGCTCCCCTCGGCCGGCAGCCAGGACACCGCGCTGGCGGGCGAGGGGAACGGGCGGGGACCCGGGTCCTGGGGGTGGGCAGCGCGGGGCGCAGGCTCTCGCTTGGCCACCGGTGGAGGCAGGGAGCGAGGGGCCAGGCCAGGGCTGAGCCGGCCAAACACCCTCCCCCCCGCCTACGGAGGTGGGGCCAGGCCCAGCTGAGGGGCCTAGGGTCCCACCCACCCCCCCCCCCCGGCGTGGGGTGGGGGATACTGCCTTTGCTCCACCGGAGGAGGGGGCGCCTGGGGTTCAGAGTAGAGAACGCGTAGAAGGGAGAGGAGAAGGAAGTGGGCGCGTTCCCTCGATCTCTCAGGAGGGGCCTTAACATCCCCAGGAGGGGGCGCACGGGTTCTCAGAGGAGGGAAGTGGGGGGTCCCCAGGTCGAACGACCCTGAGTTGTGAGCAGGGTGGTGATGTCCTTGCTTCCGCAGGGACAGAGCGCGTTTCCCCCGCCCCCTGTCCGTGACCCGCCGTGGAGCAGGGCACACGCGTCACGCAGTCGGGCGCCCCCTCGTCGCTTCCTCTGGCTCCGCAGGATCTGAAGACTCGGTGGGAATCCACAGGGCGGTCCCCGCGCCCCACAGGCGCTCTGGTGCCAGTCGCAGGGCGCCTGGGCTTGGGAAAGATACCCTGTGCATATGCGCGCACGCTCACACACTTGCACACACTAGCTCAGAGGGTGAGCTTCCTCCCTCCATGGTCGTCAGACCCTGACCTGTTCGTGACCCCCAAGTTTTTGACGGAACGAGGACAGACACCCCAGCCCTCACACATGGCATATTGGCATCATTCTCCTCCCTCACCAAAGTCAGAGGCCAGCAGGAGGGGGCACTGAGAGAAGCTGGGTCAGGGCATAGCAGGACAGAAAGGCCGAGGGGAAATGAAGTAAGGAGGTATCATTTGCTCCTGGAAGGGAGCTGGGTGGGGACTTCTAGCCCACTCTGCCACAGGACAGTGGTTCCTCCTTCCCCAGGGTGTTTGAGGGAAGAAACTGGGCGATGGGGGACAACCCTGAGTTTTCTAACCAATGAGAAGGAACTCAGTCAAAGGTACCCCTGAAGGGCAGCTAGGCCTAGCACAGCAGGTAAGAGCAGTAGCTGAGTTGGGGCGGGGGGTGCAGTTCATGCCCGGCTGGCCCCAGGGATCCCCGTTCTCTACCCAGGACCTCAGCCTTGCTCTGAGACCCCTGGCAGTTGAAGGGTCTGGGGAAGGGGAGGGGGCGCCTTAATGGCCTTGGAAAGAATTCCGGGGTAATGATTAATCCTCAAGTGGCACGAGCTTCCTCCCAGTCCACTCAGCAGCGTTTCGAGGCAGGAGCTGAGGTCTCTATTGCACAGAAAAGGAAACGGTGGCTCCGAGAGGCTAAAGAAACTGCCCAAGGTCACAGAGTCGCCTTCTGCCTGGGCTAGAATCCGTTTTCTGACTCCTGATCTGTGTGGATGTCTGCAGTGGCGGGGTAGAGGAAAGGTCGGGGACAGGGTGGAGTGGCCCACAGAGGACCTGCTTCCCCGTGCTATCAGGGTGCATCTGGATGGAGGTGGAGAAGCTGACTCAGGCTGGGGAGAACCTGTCCACCCTCTTCAGGGTCCAGAACTCAGAACTTCTCCCCATCTGGGAACCCCATGCTTGCTCTGCCCCCCTTCTCATAGCCATGATGGTGTTCCCACCCTGGCATCTTTCCAGCTCACAGCCTTCCTTGGGCAAAGCCCTCTCCTCTTCTCTCTGCCCCAGGGTGCCTGCCTCACAGGGCTCCCAGGAGGTCTCTGTCTGGTTCTAACTACCCCACCCCCAGGGGACAAGAGGATTCTGCCTTTGTCCTCTTGAAATGCAGAGGGTCTTCTTTTGGCTTGAGGAGCTCTACTGCTTGGGCCTTAGCCCCCCAGCAGGATCTGCACAGGCCTGGGGTTAGGGAGCCCTGAGACCCTGCCCCCTACCTGGCTGCCATGTCCCTGAGCCTACAGGCTCTTTGAGGATTTCTGGGGCAGGTCTGTCTTCTTCGCCACCTGTCTGTCTATGGAGGCCTTTGTCCTGGCTGTCAGAGGCTGCTGAGCAGCCACACATGCTGTGCAAACACCGAGACCCGTGCACAGCCAGACACAGACGCAAACAGGGTTCGGCTCACAAATATCCCGAGACCCAGACACAGGAATCCAGGGGCACACCCAGGTCAAAACCCCTGCCTCTGACTCTGAGCAACACTACAAACACTGAGACACACCATCCAGACGTGTACACACAGATTGGAGGTGGTTCTCAGCAAGAAGTGCTTCCTCCAAAGCCCTTGTCCGGCTGATATCTGCCTCCATTATCTCCTCCAGGGCACACACATGATACACACACAGGTGGGAGGGAGCACAGAAAGTCCTATGCTCTTAAAAATGAGCACGGCAGATATGCACATGCCCCCATGCCACCCAGGCCACCACGGGTGCACACACTCGAGCATTACATCAGCTTCCTGCGTGTGGGACGTGAACTCCTCATCACCCCGGAACGGGGTGGCAGAGGCCCCTCTGACCACCCCCAGCGAAACCTCACCGTATTCCCTCTTTTTGGCCTTATGTGAACCTAGCTTGGCTAAGAATACTTGGAAACTGCCTGGTGCTTTCCCCTTAGTGGGCCCTCCTCTCCATCTGCCCCTCCCCATGCACACCTCTACCAGCCAGGTTGCCAGAAGAGCCTTTTCCCCCCACGCTCCCCCTTTTCTGCCGCTGAAGTACTGCTCCACAGGCCCCTCCCAAGACAGAACTCTCTCAGCCCAGGCTCCAGCAGCCCTGGGGTTTCATTTCCTTTGCCACTCTTGCCAGGAGGCCTTGCCAAGTCCTGGTTTCTGCGTCGCCCTCTCAGCAAGGCTAGGGGCCAGCTGGTGTGAAGGGAGGGGAATCCTCCGAGTTCCCCTCTGCTTACCTCCTCGCCTGGCAGAACTTCTGCAGGCTGGGCCTTGACCCCATGGCTGGGTCTCTGGCATTGCTGGAGAGCAGCAGCTGAGAATTGCTTCTGTGGGTTCGGATGAGTCTCCAGGGAAGACTGGTGCTGGAGCTGGAGCTGGAGCTGGGGCAGCGAAGGGCTCTGGGCTTTGCCATTCTCACTTGGGCACTCGCCCTAGGTTTGCCAGAGCACTGGTTTCGAGTCCAGGCCTGGCCCTGCCTCTTGCTGGCTCCGTGGCCTGGGCAAATCATTTCCCCTCTCTGGGAGCTATCTCCAGCTCTGGGAGACAGCTCAGCCTAGTTAGGGAGTGTCAGGGGCAGGTGGCCACCCTGTGCTAATGAGGAAAGGAAGTTTGGCTCTGCTGGGCAGTGTGGGGCAGTGCCCTGGCCAAGGACTTCTGACAGATTGAAAACTCTAAGTCCACCCACACTAGGTCACACAGGGGTTGCCAGTCTGGGACTTCCTAGGGTAGCACCTGGGGTCAACAGAAGGGGACTTGAGAACAGGGGGCTGCAGCTGTAGTTTATATCTGTGGGTATTTTTATGCCCCCAAACATCCTCTATTTTTAGGGCAGTGACTCAGAGAGGTTGAAGGGAGAAGGAGAGGGGTCCTGGTAGGGAGGCAGCCCAAAACGGGTGTCCCACCTGGGATACCAGCCTTCCCAAACCTATGATGCTGGTGCTGTGTGCTGGCATAATGGTGGGGAACTCACTTGCACCCTCGCTAAGTGATATTGAGCATGTAGTATGTCCCAGGGATACAGAGATGAGCTGGGTGTGGCATCCTTTGGTCCCCACCACAGCCAGTGTGATCTTACTGTGGCCATACCTCAGATGGGGAGGAAAGGCTCAAAGAGGTGAAGTGCCTTGCCCACACTCTGTTAGAAAATGCCTCTGCCAGCATGGGGCCATCTTCCCCTTGGGCCTCCTTTTGGAAGAAGAAGAGCGGGGTTCAAATTCAGACTTTGCCACAGACTAACTGTACAACTTGGGTCAAGTTACTGCATCTCTCTGGGCCTCAGTTTCTGTATCTGTAAAGTGGGGATCATCCACTTCATGCACCTGATGGGGTTGTTTCAGGAGGGGCTAAGGAGACTAACATAGGCAGATGCCCAGGGCCATGCCCAGCTCCTCGTGGGCACTTGTCGGGCTCCAAGAGGAGATGGGCTGGGAGTTGTCAGGAATCCAAGTCCACCTCTGCTGTGTGACTTTGGACAAGTCACTTGCTCTCTTTGTGCGTCATTTCCTTCTCCGTGGAACAGGGAAGACGAACCCTTGTTTGCCTGCTCACTTGGGAGTGTTGTTTGTGCAGATCAGACAAGGTAGCATGGAGCTGCACTCAGATTTGAATGCACAGGAAGAAAAGCCAATAACAGAAAAATGCAGGGAAAGTATTTTTTTAAAGAGCTTCAAATATTTTATTATAGCAAGGAAAAAATTAGCCTTTTCTTTAGTGTATTGGGGTTGTGGGTAGTTTTTTCATAACTTCACATTCCCGAGGCAGTTAGCATTACTGTCCTCGTGTGAGATGGGTAGTTTTCCCCCTGAGGAGTCAATGTCTGGCACATAGTAGGAGGTCTGTAAATGGTAATGGTGGCTATGAGTGGAATTATGAGTTCCGCAGTGAGAGGAGCTAAGGTGTTTCTGGGATCGCGACCAGCGGCACTGTGGTCAGAGCACTGGGTTTGCTTCAATCGGAGGCGTATGTAGGCTTGAGCTGGGGTCAGCTTATGAAGGGCCTTGAAGGCCAGGCTAAGGAGCTCGCACTTCCTTGAGGGCCTATAGGGGAGACCATCCGAGGGACTGGCTGAGCCTTCCGTGGTCAGGCGTTGGGTACCTGGCCAGGCGCACCGGCCAGGAGTGAGGGAGAAGCCTGGCGCCTTTCTCCGCCCTGCCCCCTGCTGTCAGTGTGGCTCTTTCCCTGGGCCTCATTTTCCCAGGCATACGAAGGACAGCCTCCAGCATTTTCCATCCCAGGGGCAAGTGAGGCTGCCTGGCACCAACCCGCCAGGGGAGGAGGGAGCTGTCATCTGCACTGGAAATCAAGAGACCTGTGCTCCCTCCCTGACCCCACCCCACTAGCTGGGTGATCTTGATCACCTGCCTCTGTGAGCCTCCCTTTCATCCACGCAATGGGTGGGTGCAGTTTCTGCCTTTGCGGTTTGACTCCAATGAGACCAACCTGGTGTTATATGAGCCTCAGGTGTGCCATGTCTCGGGGGAATCGTGATGTTTCTTGCGATTACCTAGTCCCTAGGTTCCCCTGAGAATGTGGGGCTGCTGGGATCTGGGGGGACAGTGGGTGAGGATAGACTCATGAGACGACAGAGAGACCATGACCTTCTCAAGGCCACCAGAGCCTCACGCCTGCCACAGCCAGACTGTTGGAGGAAGTGGAGGGTGAGACATGTGGGTGCAGCCCTCTGCTCTGCTCCTGAATTCTCAGCACCAAGTCTGTAAGAGAAAGAGGTGCCCGTCCCCAGCTCAGCAGACGGCCTTCTCCAAGGCCACATGCCTCAGAGTTAGGGCCTTCGAGGCAGGGTGGCGTGGCCGGTGGAGGGTGACCTTGGGAGCTCCTCTCTGCTTGCCAACTCAGTGCTGGAACTGCTGGGGCAGCCCTGACACTTTCATTCTCAAAAGTAGGGCATGTCACCGACCTGTCAGGGGCCGCCAGGACAAGGCCCAGGCTGATGGTGGGCAAGTTGTTGCCCAACCTGGGAGGTCCCGAGAGAGGCCCTCTATCTCTGGCAGACTGCTGCAGGTGTTCGTGCCAGCCCAGGCTCTGCGTAGGCGGACTCCAACCTCGCCCCATTCATCACCTGCCTCTGCCTGAGATGTGGGAGCTTTTCTAGGTACAAAGGGGTGTCCTTACAGTCCCTCTCCCAGGGCTTCAAACCCCTAGAAACAGGACCGGAAAGAGCCCCTAGGGCAGAGCCCTCACCTGTCGCAGTTACCGGGCAAGCCCCCAGACCTTGCTGGCTAGAGAGGTCTGGCCCTCAGTGGTCCTTTGCCCCCTGTCCCCTGCCCTTTCCCCCACACCACTCTGTTGGGGTCCGCCCTGTGACCCAGAATAAGAACTGGCTGGCTGGCTGACTGAGGGATTCCAGAGGGGCTCAGGCGGGAGAAAGCAGACTGGAGGCTGGGTGACAGGACGCAGGTGGGCCCGACGCCAAGCACTTTTCACGGATCTATCTCATTTAATCCTCACAGCAACCTTTATTAGCCTGCCCAAGGTCACCCAGCCAGTGTGTGGCTGGAGCCGAGATTGAATTAAGAGCTGTCTGACTCCACTTTCAATCGCTTCGTGTACTGCATGCAGAATTAGATGGGGAGGGGAGTGCGCAACAGAGAGGAATGGGCTGTGCCCTAGTGAATGGGGGCCGTTCCGGGCAGGGGCAGGTGCAGCTCCAACTCTGTGGCTGTCCCCACACTTTCAGGACCTGCCTCTGAACCTCCAGCTCCTCCCCCGCCCCTTTCCCTTCCCCATGGCCTGTCTCTGGGGCTCAGCGGCCAGGGGCGGGTTGGGGAAAGAGGATGAATGGGGAGATTTGTTTGCCGACGTTCCCAGGGATGTACAATCCCACAGACACTGGCCTCTCCCGGCCCCTCTGTCTGCCTGAACTCCCAGCTCGGAAAGGGAGAAATCCTCAGCATCAGAGCTGGAGAGGAGCCCATGGAGATCAGCTGGTCCCACCCCCTCGTTTTACAGATAATAATTATCATGATTATGCCTGATGGTAGCAATTCACAAAGGGCTTTCACATCTGGGTTGACTCTATGCGTGCCAGAGCCCTTGGGGCTGGCAGAGCCTGTGTGGCAGTTGTCATTCCCCTCCCCACTTTGTGGCTGAGGATACCGAGGCTCAGAGAGGCAAAGAGATGGGCCTCAGGCACACACCCAGCCTTGGCACTGGGCTCCAAACCCAGGGCTCCCTTCCCCCTCAGCTCATCGCACCGCCCTCGGCCCTTGAGGTCCAGGGCCTACGAGGCGTGGCTCAGGACAGCATCCTGCTTTAGGGGCGGGGCAGGGGGCTGGTCCTGAGAGGTCAGCATGGGAACAGGGCAAGTATCAGGGGAAGCTCGGGGACGCCCAGTGCTGCCCGCCTTTCTCCCTGTTGAGGGAACACAGTCCCCTTCTCCGTGACAAGAGTGATATACTGAGGGGCAGACCTGTTCCCTAGAGGCCTCTCCACCCGCTATGCCCATGGGGACCAGGCGGCCCCAGAAAACCAGCCTGAGAAGGTACCTGGGGAGCCCTCATTATACAGAGAAGGAAACTGGGGTCCAGAAGGTTAGGGACCTGCCCACAGTCACAATGGGCCAGTGGCGGAGCTGGGCCTAGGACGGGGGTCTCCTGACTAGTGCATGGCTGTGCCAGCACGTGCCCAGTAACAGGAGTAAAGACAGTGTCCACCTATCAGGTGCCTACCCTGTGCCAGGGTTGAACGCATTACACTGAATCCTAAGAACAACCCTGAGGCAAGTACGGTTTTTATCGTTAACCATCCCTTTTACAGGTGAAGAAACTGAGGCTTTGAGAGATTATGAAAATGCCCAGAGTCACAAACCAGGAAGCGACAGAGGCAAGGGTTCAGACACACATCCACTGGACTCTGAACCCATGCTGATGTCAACCCCTATATATATTATGATAGGAATAAAATTGATTTTATCTTTCTTTTTGTTCGTAGCCAACCTAGGACATTATTCATTCATTGAATGTTTACGGAGTGCCGACCGTGCTTGTCTCAGGGAGCTGATCTGGAGTCAGAGGCCAGAGGTTGAGGGCCAGAGATTAGGGAGGAGGTAGAGGGTCTCCAGACAGTCCTAAACTCTGTCCCCAGCAAGGATGGCTGCCCCTCCCCTCATCCCTCCCCAAGCCCAGCCCCAGACTGTGCGTCTGCAACCTCTTTCTCTGCCCCCACGTTTGCCCACGGTAAATGCTGTAGCCCGACTTACCCTTGTGGGAAAAAGGGGCTTCTGGATTTTGAACATCCCAAAGAAGACCCTCCTGGCAACAGCACTGGCAACCAGCACCATCAAGCTCTTCACGGGTACAAGGCACTGTGCTAAGTCCTCTCCCCGTGTGTGTCACCGTGTTAATACTCTGCATCGCTCTGTGAGCTAAGAGCTAGTATATCTCCGTTGTCCAGATGTGGGAACTAAGGCTTAGAGTCGCACAGCCAAGACTGGGCATGTGCCCTGCTCTGTCCAGCTCTCCTGCCTGTTTCCTTGCTGGCGGGGTCTCACTCAGCCACACTCTGTGTCCAGGTTGTGTGGTCATGCATTTAGAATCCTGGTTCCTAGAAGACAAGGCTTCAGCCAAATAGCAAGCGTTTAGTAAGCACCTACTGTGTGCCTTGGGGAAGTGCTTCATGAAGCTAGAACTTGTGAAGATGAGGAGATAGGGGCTCCTCTGTGAGGGATGTGGGGCCCCATGCAA
Organism: Mormoops blainvillei; assembly: GCA_004026545.1. Lineage (NCBI taxonomy): Eukaryota > Metazoa > Chordata > Mammalia > Chiroptera > Mormoopidae > Mormoops > Mormoops blainvillei. The sequence goes on from PVJD01004893.1 coordinate 72,758, forward strand.
CCACCACATCCAACCCCCAGATAGAGGAGGCTTTCAGGCCTCCCGTGGTTTCAGGGCAGGATGTGCTGTTTGAAGGACTTTCTTCTTGGCAGGAGTGTCCCAGAGAGTGACCTAGAGCAGAGTTAAGACCTCAGAGGATCTTTATAGCCACTTCTACTTTCATTCACCCTGGGGCAAGCCCAGAAGGGCCTCAGTTCCCTGGTCTGAACAGGGGATGATAACAGCACCTAATTTACAGGGTGATCATGAGAACTGGGCCAACAAGACTGCTGGACACAGGGCTTCTCTTACTGAGCCGGGGGGCGTGTGTGATGGGAGCTGAGGTCTTGAGGAGGCATCAGAAGAGCTGGATCTGCTCTGTTTGCAAGCCTCAGTTTCCCCATCAGTCATGGCTGACATATAACTTGCATAATCTGCCTCGCGGGGCTGTTGTGGGGATCACAGAGGCCTCAGGACGCGTAGGTGCGGCTCTGTGATCTGCACAGGGAGCATAACGGGTCCCGGGGGAGAGGGAGCAGCAGGAACACGGTGGGCGGCAGCACAGGTACCGTCATTGTGGCGCGCAGGTGTGCCATCGTGGCCCGGGAGGGGCGCGGCAGTTCGCACCAGGGAGAGGGGAGAGAGCAGCCTTTAGGGGGCCGCCTCCGCACAAGGGGACGAGCGAGGAGTGCGAGGGTGGCGAGTGCACGGCTAGCAACTCAGGGAGCTACCTCCTGGCGCCGTTGAATTCCCCACCCTCCCCAGGAGAGGCGCCGGGGGCCGTGTCCTGGGGCGCTGTCCCTGGTCCTGGAGACTGCCTACTCGTTACCATGCAGTTCCTGTGATGACCATCGGAGGGCACCCGGGACCGCGGCGGATTCCGCGGCCTGTTTTCAGAACACTTTTTTTTTTTTTTAAAGGTTCATTCGTTTTCCTGTAATGGCCCACCTACACACCTAATTTCAAAAACCAAACGATATCCTGCCCTAAGAGAAGTAAAAACCCTCTACTTTCAAAGACAAATACTCTAGCATGATCGTATCGCAGGACCTAATGAAGTAACCAAGTACTTGCACCCGTATGTATGTGTATATACACATATACACCAGAGTTAAGTCCTAGGATGGGATAAATGGGCCTTTCGCTCACACGAATATCTGGGGAGATATTTGATGAGTGGCCAGTCTTCCTTGGGTGGGACTCTTCCCAGTATAGCTTTCCTAGCCCCACCCACTGAATGACAATGGTGATCCCTAGTAATTGCCACGGACAATCACCGTCCTCACGTATTTTTCCTAATGCCCTCCAGGGGGCAGTGCCACTCCCTCGTTGAGAACCACGGCCAGAGCAGGGGACTTGGCTGGGTGAAGAGGGGCCCCCAGAATCTCAGACTTGCTGAATGGGAGTGTGGCACTTTAAGGAATTGTCAGGGCCTCCCATCCCCCATCTTTACAGATGGACTAGCAAAGGCCCAAAGTAGGAAGGGATTGTGCTAGAAAACACGGTGAGTGACCAGCCGAGCTGGGGCCACAACCGAGGTCTCCTGCCCCCGGTACAGGGCTTGGTGAGCCTAGGTGCACCGGGTGGAGCTCTGGTCATCGGTCAGTCTCCCTTCCTGCTCAGCCTACCTGCCCCTGAAAATGGGCAGGAAGGGCCAGGCCCTTAGCAGGGTGTCAGGAGAAGGACGCTGGCTGATTCCAGCCTATAACATCTGAGAAGGGCCTTGACTTTCCCTCTCACTGGGGATGCAGCAGATGTACAGCCCTCCACCTTCAAAGAACCACCTTCTCTCCTGCCTTTATCTCCACCTAGTAGTTAGCTGGACACTGCGCACGCGCACACGTGTGTGTGTGTGTGTGTGTGTGTGTGTGTCTGTGATATATGTATGCGCATATGTGTCTGTGTGTATTGCGTGAGATCTAAGGGCATGTGGGTCTGTGACTTTTGTGCATGAATCTGTTGTCATTGGTGTGCATTCACATGTGTGTGCAAACCCAGCCACAGCCATTAGGGGATTGCACCATTAGGAGATTACACAGTGAGTTGGGAACCTGTGGGTGAGCTTGGTTTGACTTTTGCATGTGGATTTGCAGAGTAGGGGTTGATGTTCATGTGAGCATATCTGCATGCATTTGACCTGAACGATCTCTCTAGAGATGAGTTAGACGCCCCTGTGCATAGTACAAGGGCAAGTGCATGTGCGACCTGGTGAAGTTCCTGTGCAGGTGTGCATGCAGGTCCACCCCACACTTTCTCTGCCTCGTTTACCCTCTATCGCTGGTGCCTGAACAGTGTCAGGCACACAGTAGAGGCTCAATGCGTGTTTATTGAATGGATGAAGGAAGGAAGACATGCCCTTATGTGTGTCTGTGTTTCCAGAAGGGTTTTGCTATCAGGGATCTTCAAGGAACATGGTCCCTATGAGGTATTGGCCTGAGTTGGAGGCATTTATTCTGGTCTTTTTGTCCAGACCAGATTGTCCTGATCCCTGATGGGGACACTTTGAGTAGGTAGGGGTCTCAGGAACCCATGGACTGGGGTAGGTGGCTTAGAGCCAGGACAGGAGATGGCTGGGTTAGAAACCTCACTGGACAGCTGCTTGGGGAGCCAGGCCACACCCACTCCTCTCACCCCTCCCAGGGCCCGGGGACCACCTCTCCTCAGGAGACTCTTGCTCCAGGACCTCAGAGTTTGCAGCATCTTGCGATTGGGGAGGTGTGGCTTGGCTAGAAAGGCCATGGGCTAAGGATAATGAAGCTTCAATAATGGATAGTGGATAATGGAATTCTCCAAAGGCAAATGCATTTTTCTGTTATTTTGTCTCTAACCCTCCAAGGTGAGAGTGGGTGTTTAACAGCTGAGCAAACTGAGGTCCAGGGAGGAAAACTGATTAATACAGAGCCATACGTACAGGAGCCTCTGGCCAGGCAGGAAGCCCAGGACTGCCCTGTCTCCCACCCAGGAGGCCCCTGACAGACATCCTGAATGTGAATGACTGGGGCAGCCGAGGTTGCTGGGGACCCTGGCCAGAATTGACCCCCAACCGGCCTCACTTGGAGCCCAGGCCCGAGATCTTTTCAGGAGTCTGCCCCTCACTTACATTTCCCTGCCGTGGGCTGGGAAGTGGAAGCTGGAGGCAGGTGGGCAGAACTTCCAGAGCTCAACCCAGGGAGAACTTGGAAAGGGAGCGCTGCGCCAGTCCACCCCTGCGCCCTTCCCCCCTCCTTCACAGTCTGGCACTTGTTTGAACAACCGGCTACAAATCAAGGAGACCCAGAATAGGAGACTTCCTTCTAGAAGGAGGGCCTGACTCCCAGGGGCAGCCTGGCTCTGGCTTCTAGGCAAGAGGCAGAAGGGAAAGGAAGAAGGGAGCTCATGCCTCCCAGTCCCTTGGCCTTGGCATCTTCAGGCTCACATGCCTTGACGCAGAGGCTAAATTCTTAGAAGTGGCCTTGCAGGTTAAGAAGGTGCATTTCAATTATGCGATTGCCTGAGGGACCAGGAGCTGGCCAGGGAGTGTCCCTTGCATTCCTGGCTAAGGGAACGTGACCCCCACCCCCACCCCACCCCCAACTCTTGCCAGTGAGGCAGCTGCAGCTGGTCAGAACCCAAGAGGCGGGAGCCCACACTGGACTCTTTGTCTTTGGTGGGAACCTTGTGGCCCCCACAGGCCTTCTCAAGGGCCCACTGTCCCAACACCAGCAGGACTTCCCGGGCGCCAGGCCTGGCTGGGAAACTTGGCACACTGGAGGCCCCTTGGCCACCCCGCCAAGTGGACATGCAGAGCCCACTTAGGAATCATTTCTACTGAAAAGGCAGACTGGCGAGACTGAGGGCCATGTCCTGGGGGGTGCAGCAGCCGGGACGTGGCTGGAGTCCTGGGTCCCAGTCCTGGCACTGCACATAGGTCCCAGTGGCCCAGGCCCAGCTCCTTGTCCTGCCCTCCTACCAGCTCTCTGCCCGCCCCCCACCTCACTCAGGAAGGGAAGACTTCCTCCCTGCTCGGTGCCCTCCAGAACCCTATCGGACTGCACTGTGAGGAGTGGGCTTCCTGGCTGCCAAGGGGAGGTCCCTCACCCAGGAATGCGCCCTGCCAAGAGGGAGCCAGATCCTTCTCTGAGAACCAAACGCAGGGGCTAGTTCTAAGGGAGAGGAAATCACGCCTGCCCTGCTGGGGGTCTGAACTCTGCAAGGGGCTCCTGAGGGCTCCTCTACCCACCAGAGTGTGTAGAGAGGAGAAGGAATCCAGACCGGGAGCAGAGAGGGGCTGGGGGTAGACCTCCCAAGAGAGAAGTGATTGCTGTGCGATCCAGGGTCTTCGTCTGAAATGGGGAGACTGCTGCACCCCCTCCCAAGAGAGAAGTGATTGCTGTGCGATCCAGGGTCTTCGTCTGAAATGGGGAGACTGCTGCACCCCCTCCCAAGAGCGAAGTGATTGCTGTGTGATCCAGGGTCTTCGTCTGAAATGGGGAGACTGCTGCACCCCCTACCTCTCATCTGGGTGAGGCAAACTGTGGCGTCCTGTACCCAGACCAGTCATTTCCCAGGGGAAGATGGTGCTAACTGAGCCCTGGCTCAGGGCTTAGGAGGAACAGCTCCTGAAAGGGTTCTGTCACCCTGTCATGGTGCCCTGGGTTGTCCTTCCGTCTTTGCCCCGCCCCCCAGTGCATCTTTCTCCTGCAGTCCTTTAAAGTAGAAAATCCCACAGGAAACCCCAAGGCTCTGGGGACTTCCCTGGGTACGGGGTAGGGGGGACAAGGAAGAATAATCCCTCCCTCTTTGGGGGGCAGAGTGGGCATTCTGGAAGGGGTGGGAGAGTCCCGGGGGGCAGGGCCAGTGTCCCGTGTCTCCTAACACATTTCTGCTTGGGGCAGGAGAGGCAGCTCCCTATGGGGTGGACTGAACTGTGAGCCCTGGGTGAGTTGCGTGCAGAGGAGGGCCTCGGTGTTGCTGAGTGATTGTGTGACCGACTATAGGACCCAGCGCCCAATGTGGCTGAGTGAGGGAACCCGGGCTAGATGAGTTTTCAAGAAGAGGGTGGAGCATCTCCATTCCTTCCTCTTTGTACCTCCTCCTCCCCCGGGGAGAGGGGAATGAGAGCGAGCAGTAGAAGGGCTGTTGGAGACTCAGCTCCTTCCTTCACTTATTTGCCTGAGCAGAGCTTCTAACCTAGTGCGGGACTCTTGTCGCTGGTATTTATTGAGCATTTACTGGGTGCCAAGCCTGGGATGAGCACTCTGCATGTACTAACTCATTCCATTACCACAAGGGCGGGGTAGGGGTTAGTTTGCTACACTTTGGAGATGAGAAATTTTGAGGTACCCACATGGAGGGCACGGACCCGACCACGTTGCAGACCATTTGACCCTGGATTCAAAGTTCTTGACCCCACCTGCTTGCTGTGAGCTCTCTCCCCTCGTGATGACGGGGGACAGATCTGCCAGCAGCTGGGGGCGGGGGATAGAAGAGGGTGCTGCCCTCAGAAGAGGGTCTGCAGCCTGGTGCGCCCCTGATCTGGGGGTGGAAAGCCGGTCTCATCCTAACCCCCAACTCCTCTTCGCCTCCGCTGCTGAGGCCACGCCCGCCCCTGCCCCCGAGGTCCCAGCTGGGAAAATCCAGCGAAGCCCCCGCCTCGATCCGAGGGCGGCGGCGCGAACAAGCGGCTCTTTCTGCACGCGGCTGCCCCTGGCAGCTGGACTGCAGCCCGATGGGGGTGGACAATCCCGGGGCTTGTGGCCGGGGGAGGGGTGGCCCGAGTTGCCAAGGTGACCCGGGAGGGCACCGGGAAGGCAGTTCCAGCTCCGCGCGGGCCAGATGGGCAGGCGGGCGGCGGCGGCGACGGCACCATGAGCTGCCGGAAGCGCAGCTTCACCTTTGGGGCCTACGGAGGGTAGGTGCGTCGGACGGGGGCGCCCGCGTGCCTGCGCGGGGCGTGCAGTTTGAGCGAGCCCGTGTGAACTTGTGTGTGCACAGCTGCTCGTGCCCCAGCTTGGGTTCTGCTGGTTCTGTACCTAATTGTGAATTCGTGCTGTGTGTGAGGCAAGCTGTTTATGTCAGTGTGTAGCATGCAGGGTTGGGCAGTCTGTGTGTGTGTGTATTCCTGTGTGTTGTGGTTGGGTGTCTATGTGCACATGTGGGGTCGTGAACATTTCTGTGTTTGTGTCCCAAGTGTGTGACGGTGCTTATGCATGTGACTGGTATGTGGACAGGAAGTTGGGCCTGTGTGTGTGCACTCCTGGGCACATGTATAGTGGGGGTGGGTGGAGGCAGGTCAGGGAGGCCCTGCTGGGGCCCCCACTTGGTCTCTGAATGGGCTGGGCCCCTGCACGGAGGAGGCTTTGGAAGAAGGGAACCTAGAAGCTCTTAGCGGTTCGCCACCCCTGGCCATCTCTCAGGGACTCCTTCCTTCCAGGGCTATTGGCTGCCTGGGCCTGGAGACCTGGGGGTAGGTAGTCAGAGTAGGGACGGGTCCATCTCGGGGCTACTGTCCTTCTCAACCCCAAGTGCCCTCTTCAGAGGGGTGTAGAGGTGTACTGGGGCATTTTTGCCTTAGGCAGAGATTTGGTAAATGGGGAGGAAGACTGGGTAAACAGACTGGGGCCAGAGTCCCTTCCCTGGCTGGACAAGTAGTTGCATAACTATCTTCCCCAGGCCCTGCCTCCCTGAAGTTAGAGGGACACACACCTTTGGGGTGTGGAGCAGCTGGGGCTCACACATGTAACACTGCTGGTGCAGACTAGGTGCTCTTTGAGCTGTGGGGAGTGTGTCCACAGTACCTTCCCTCTGTGGATACCCAGCCTTCAGGGGGACCCCGGGCAGAGGGGCTGGGTGGGCTGCCTTCCCTGTCTGCAGCCCTGCTGAGTCATCAGGGGAAGAAAAGAGCCTGGGTTGAGCCCTGAGATTCCTGGTCAGCTGATACAGAGACGCAGCCCAGAGAGTGGGACTGGGCTCTGTTGTGTGACCTTGGGCAAGCCCTGGCTCCTCTGGCCTCCCTTTCCTTGTCTGCAGAGTCCACATTAGCTGATCCCTGGGACACCCCAGCCCTGTCCCCCCAGGTGGTGTCCCCTAGCTGGCAGAGTCTGGTTTGGGGCCCCTTTGCCATTCTCCTCTGGGTTCTGGGCAGGAGGCAAGAGTTGTTTGTTGTCCCAACAGCTGCCGAACCCCTTGGCCCCAGCCAGGCGGGAGGGCGGAGCCTTCTCCAGACCTCCCAACCCCAAGGTGCCCTCAGAGGCGGATGGGGGGAGAACCTGGGAGGGGGCACCGCCCACCCATGCTATCTGAAGCGGGACCTGGAGGAATTGGGGGAGATAAAGCCTGGGGTGGCCCCTGAACTCTGGGGGCCTGAGGACTTCCTCTGGCTGTGCTTTGGGGGCAGGGTGTGTGTGTGTGTGTGTGTGTGTGTGTGTGTGTGTGTGTGTGAGGGGGATTCTTCCTAAACACCTGCATTCTTAGTCCTGTCTGGAAACACTGCAAGCTGGCCTCAGCCACACCTCACATCCTTGCTCTGACCCCAACTGCTGTGGCCACTGTCCCACTCCACCTGTTCCAGGACCTTCCATACTGACCCCCACTCCTCTGCTATCCCATAGCCTGTCCCAGGCCACTGCTTCCCACCCCCCGTCCCCAGTCGTGCCTCGTTTCCTTACTCCTTTACCCCACACCTCCCCATGTCCCTCATCTGACATTAGGGCCCCTGCAGTCTATGGGGGCTGGTGACAATGCATCAAGCACCTCCTTCAGGCTCCTCTGGGGGGGCGACGGTGAGTGGAGCTGGCCTGAGGTGCTGGGCAAGGCTGGGTAAGAAGAGGATACCCCCTCACCTGTTGCTCCTTTTGCTGTGTTTCAGGGTGGACAAGTCCTTCACCCCTCACCGGAGTGTGTGGTAAGTACTGGGTCTGGACTGCGTGGCTAGACCCCGGGGACACTCCAGAACCACTACCAGCCCCTACAATGCCAGACCAGACCCCACCAACCCTCCAGTCGCCCTCTGGAAGTGATGGGGCAGGCCAACTTCTCACCAGCTCTGCCCCCACCTATTCGCCCCCCGCAGTTCCTGCTGGAGCCCCTCCTTAGAGTCAGGAAAATCAGGATAGATGTCACCTCTGCCACTGCCTGTGTGATGCTCACCTGTGACCTGGAGATTAAAATGCCTGTTTAGCAGAGTGTAAGTTGTAAAAACAAAGCAGAACAGGTCCTGGCGTATTGTAGGTCCTCACTGAAAGCGTTTCCTTCCTTTTCCTCTTTTCTTTCCTGCCTCATGGTAGCCTCTAGCTGGGCTGGGGGTGCCCTTAGCCTCTTGGCCGACCCCCTAGCCCTCTAGTTCCACTCCACACGTAGCCTCCAGAACCCTCTCCTCCAGCCCATTTCCTCAGCGTGAGGCTGCCCTGTCTTCGGAGGAGGAGGGAGGGAGGCGGCTGTGCCTGCAGCTTTCCCAACACTGAGGGCAGTGGGCGGAGGTGCAACCTCACCGTGGGATTCACAGCACCCCCAGGGCCGCAGCAGGCAGGCACCTCCCGGCTTCCCTGGTGCCAGCATCACATGGGCTCTGGCTGCTCCTGCTGCCACTTCAGCTCCGGCAGGAGAGCCCCCGAGGGCCCCGGCGTCTGGTTTCTGCCCCGGCTGAGGACCTGTCCCCAGGTCCTGCGATACCCCCCAGCTGCTAGATGACTCCCATCTGGCACCATCGCCCCCAGGAAGGCACATCTGGGGTGAGAGGCACACGGGGCTCCCAGGCTGAGCCCCAGGGTTCTACGTAGCACCCGTAGCCGTTTTACTCTCCTCTGATGCTCTCTGTGTAACCTGGGGCCAGGCACTCTCCCTCTCTGGGCCCATGTCCTGCCGCCGCGCCCAGTCAGAGCGAGCCTCTAGTCTGTGTAAGACTGTGTGCTAGGCCCAGAGCAGAGGTAGGGTGAGGAGAGAGAGGAATGGAGGTGAGGAAGATGCCATCTCTTCCTTCAAGGAGTTCAGAAACAATATCCCAGAAACTGCCATTTGTCAGCCGCCTGCTGTGTACCAGGTACTGTTAGGTACTCAGACCGCGTCATCTCACCTAATCTTTCCCATATCCCTGAGTTAGGGATTATTATTTCTAATTACAGATGAAAACAATGATGCATGGCGGAGGGGGTGGGGGGAGTGACTTCCCCAAGTTCACACAGCTAGTCAGTGGCAGAGCTGGGATTTAAATCTTTATCTCCCAGAGTCTAAAGAGTCCAGAATCTCATCCACTCTGTCCCATGGCTTCCAGGCCACAGTGGTTGGGGGGCAGGAGGAGGTCTGAGTGAAGGATGCACTTGAGGGAAACTTGAAGATGGAAGGGTGACCCACAAAGCCCACTCTAGGGAACCCTCAGTGAAGAGTTATGGATGGGGGCCCAGGACTGATAGTAAGTAGCCTGCTCTGTGATGTCCGGCGAGTTCCTTTTCCTCCCTGGGCCTCAGTGGACACCTCTAAAGTATGAGTCTGAATTCGCCAGGACTTGCCCATTACTCATAATGCTTTGCCCCACAACCTCCATGTGGAGCTGCTGTCCAAGGTGCTAACCCCTAGGCCACCACCCCCCGCAGCCCCCCAGCTATGGAAGCCAATTACTTAGCCCGCAACCCATGCCTGGCGTATAATTAGTGTAAAATGTGGGTCATTTTGATTATTAATTATGATTTCTGGCATTCGAGGCCTGTCTCCACCCCCCTTTCGGGCCTGGGATCGCCTCTCCTTTGCCCTGCACTCCTGATCAATGGGAATATGACCCCAGTCAGCGCCACCTCCGTGCTTTTGCTTACATCGTCCCCTCCCCTTGATAGGCCCTCCTACTCCATTTCCACAAGGCTTCGCCTTGCCTCCAGCCCACCTTTCCCACTGTCTGTTGAGTGTTTTCTTTCCTGATCCCCACGCCCCATCTTTGTCTCCTTAGCACCCCCCACGGCTTGTCATGCCGAAAGAGCCCACATTAGTGCCCTTTCCTGGGGCAGTGGGGACAGCATGACCTTCGGAGTCTGACAGACATGGATTTAAATCTGCCTCTGCTGCATACTAGTGGTGTGACCTTGGGCAGGTCACTTCCCTTCTCTGAGCCGCACCTGATGCTCAGTAGGTTTTCATTGAGTTGGATCTTTCATTGAGTTGGATGCTGCCCGTGAAGAGTGGGGGGCTTGGGTGGGTGGCCCCTGTCCTCAGGTGGCTTTTCTCTGTAATCACTGAACCGGAGGCCTTGAGGGTCTGTGTGCCGCTGCAGGAAGCACGAGGCTGGCCTCATTAGTGGCTCTGAAATGCCAGGCAGGCACAGCCCGCTGTGCCTCCTCATCTATTATGCATCTGCTGGGCAGGCCCCCGGCGGGTAGCTGGCAGAGCATGGGACGAGGGAGCTACAGCTGCTTCCTGAGCCCACACCTGCTGCCATACCTCTGGGCAGGGGTCCCCCGAGGCGAATGCCAAGGCAGCTCCCGCCTCCTCTCCCTGGCCCAGCTGGAGTAAGGGGGTCCCAGGGGGGACAGAGGCATGGATTCTGGTCCCCGCCTCATTAGCCTGCCAGTTCCAGCAGCCACTTTTAAGAGAGCCTGGGACCTTCATTGAGCTGGGGGCCATTTGGGATGAGGGTGGCGGAGGCGGACTGAAATAGAATCTTAAGTGCCCAGGCCCCTGCCTGCACAGCACCTCAGAGTGACAGAGCATGGTCATTAATTCATCATTCATTCATTTGGCCTCAAGTAATTAGTGAGTGCCTACTGTATGCCAGGCACAGTTCTAAGCGCTGTAGATTCAGTAGAAAACGAAGCAGGCCCAGCCCCTATCCTCAGAGAACTTGGTTTGGCTAGTTCTTCACCTCGTCGAGCCTTAATATCCTCATCTACAAAACAGGGAGTAGGGACGATGGTCTGTAAATAGGCAAGAAAACAAACTATGATGGTTATGCTGAATTTTAAAAGATTTTATTTTATTTTTAGAGAGAAGGGAAGGGAAGGAGAGAAACATTGATGTGTGAGCAATACATCAGTCAGTTGCCTCTTGTTCACCCCCAACCGGGGACCTGGCCCACAACCCAGCCATGTGCCCTGACCAGAAATTGAACCAGCAACCTTTCGGCTCACAGGCCAGTACTAAATCCGGTGAGCCACACCAGCCAGGGCGGTTGTGCTGAATGTTAAAGCAAGGGTACACACTGAAAAGAGCTGATCCTAACCTAGAGCTTACTGCTTGCTGGGCTGTATTCCAAAGCCCTTTCATATATTGATTTAACCCTCACAACCACCTCATGAGGAAGGCACTGTTATTATCCCTGGTTTAGGGCTGAGGAAACTAAGGCATAGAGGGGTTAAATAACCCATTCAAGGTCTCTTGGCAAAGCTGAGATTTGAACCTAAGCAGCTAGGCTCCCGTTTGCACATTACCCTAGGCTGTATGGATGGAGGATGACAGAGGAAGTCACAGAAGGCCTTTTTGAGGAGGTAGCATTTGAACCAAAACCTGAAGAATGAGACGAGCTGGCTGTAGGAAGAGTCAGCAGGTACAAAGGCCCTGAGGCAGGAACGAGCTTACTTTGTTTGTAGCAGGGACCAGGCCAAGGCTGGTGTGGTGGAGGGATGAGGGAGAATGAGGTACAGGGTGGGTTTAGAGAGAGGGGAGGGGCCAGACTGGTCAGGGTCTTGCAGGCAGAGTAGAAGTCTGGATATATGTTCTTCCTTACTTGGAACCAGCTGCCTGAGCCTAGGTGCACCCCCTGGGTCTCCCTCCGCCCCACAGTGGCCCTTCAATGAGATAAGGACGGGGGATTACATAGCATCTCACCAAGTCTGCTCTTTCTGGTCTAAACAGTCACTGGCCCTAGCCTGCCCTCCCGTTTCATTCTCTGTTCAGTTCAGCTCTTGCACACCTTGAAGCTGCTTGTTTGTTCCTATCTTCCTGTGGCCAGGAGATGCCACATCCTTGGTGGGGGGACTCCTGGGAGAGACCCAAGACCAAAGAGGGCCCACTCTTTCAGGAAAATGCCCTTCTAGCTTAAGAAGACAAGATCCCCTCAAGATGGGCTTTGGTCCTGGGACTGCCACTATTTCCCATGTGATCTTGGGACGTGAGACCCCATCTCTGGGCAGTGCCCCCTTGCCCCCCTGTGGCACAATGAAGAGGCACAGATGGCCCTCCAGGTCTCTCGCAGCTCTCAGGTTGGCAGGCTGGTTGGCCCTGCTTGCCTCTACACCCTGGTGATGCTCCAGCTCAGGTCCCTTTGCTTGGGTGGAAAGATTGGGCTCTGTCTCCAGGCAGACTGGAGTTTAAATACCAACTTCAATTTCCCTTACTCTCTGTCAGTCCAGTGCTGTGTACAGTGGAGGGTAACTTCTTTGGGTCTTGGTCTCTTCACCTGTAGAATGAGGACAATAAAAGCACCAGCCTGTAGATTGTTCTGGGGATTAAATGAGGTAAGCTGTGCCTCATTTAATGCCAAGGTCTAGAACCAGGCCTGGCACAGACTGATGCCAGCGACCACAGTTATTGCAGTATCATCTTATGTGCTGGGTCCTGTAGAAGGGACAGAATTACTCAGTGTGTGGACTCTGCCCTCTGGAAACTCACCACCTGCCTGGAGGTGAGACCTGCTTACACGTGAGCATGCTTTCTGGCCTCAGGCGCTGACCTTGACACTGGCCCTGAGAACATGGGCTTCGCAGCCAGACAGGTTTGCGCTGAGTCCTGGCCAGGTGACCTTGGGGCGTACCTCCCCTGGCTGAATGGTGGTGGCGGTTCCTTCCTTTGTGCAGTGGGGCTATTAGTAGTTCTCAACTCGGGGTGAGTGAAAGGAGTGATGTGATACTGTCAAAGGGCTGGCCTAGCAAAACAGTGCAGCTGTTTTAGACCATGTCGCAGGAGGGGAGAAACATTTTAGGCCCAGGTGACCTGGAGTAACATTGCTCTCTGAGGCTCACTTTCCTGCCTATAAAATGGGAAGATTGGCTGGCTACAAAACTCTCTGATATGTTAGGATTCTAGGAGAGTCAGATAGCTTCTAACCTTGACCTGGTCTTACTGTTTGCTGTGTGACCTTGGACTGGAGGCTTAGCCTCTCTGAACCTCATTTCCATGTCTGTAAACAGGGACAATATTTGTCTCATGGGATTCTTTCAAGGCTTCCATTGGCCATATGTTCATTCAACAAATATTTATCGAGTCCCTACCATGTGCCAGGTAGTGTCTAAGAATTGGGGACATAGCCGTGAACCTGATGGATGTGGTCCCTGGCCTCATGCATGTTACCTTCCTGTGCAAGGACAGATGCAAAATGAGCTAACACATTAATAAGGTAGTTTCAGGAAGGTAATGGGTAGTGAGTGGCAGGGTAGGTGGGAAGGTCCCTACCTTTTCGAAGGATATCAAGACGGTCACTCTGAGGCCTGAGTGGGAAGGAGCTGGCTCTGGGAAGGGTGGTCCACACAGAGGGCTGAGTAAGTGTAAAGGCCTAGGTAGGAACAACATTCTTTTCTCCCATCCCAGTTCTGGAACATTCCAGATCATCTCTTGGCAGCTGGTGGAAGGTGGCTGAGCAGGCAGGGAGGCTGGAGGCCCACCTTCTCACAGGTCAAGAGCTTCTGCTCAGGAAGCAGGCCTGGGGGAGAGGTAGGCATTGTGGCCGGGCGGCCGACCAGGCTTGGGCGGGGCCTCGGATGAGACAGGCTGTGCCCAGAGAAGGCCAGAAGACCCGGCCTCTGAGCTGGTAGGGAGAGGGGAGAGCCTACTGCAGAGCACAGGGAGGGGGCCAGCGTGGACCCACCTGGCCACTCCCCCTGCCCAGAGGCATTCTGGAGTCTGGCACAGAGACCCTGGGCCTAACTATTTTTGGAGAGGCCTAGCGGGGAGGGGCGAGGGACTTTCTACCTGCTCACCCCCTTGTCCCAGCCAGCCTGGGCATCGACCACAAAATGTATCAACCTTTCCCAGACCCGGCCCTCCCACAGGGCCAGAGGTTCTTGAGAAGACCCCCTATATATGCTCTCTCTTTCTCTGTGTGAGTGTATGTGTATGTGTGTGTGTGTGTGTGTGTGTGTGTCTCTCTCTCTCTCTCACACACACACACACACACACACTTTCCTACTCACTCTCACAGTCTCATGGACTCTCGAGTAGACGGCTTAGCCATGAACATGGAGTTATATGTACATGTGGTCACTTGGGCAGCAGACAATTGCTGGGCATTGGCTGTGTGCCAGGCCGCCATCAGGTCCGGTCCTCCCCTCAGAAAGCTCCATTTCTAGCGGGAGAGCCTTTTAATGATCTAATAATCACACCAGGACATGTGCAAACCAAACTGGTAAGTTGCTGACAGCCCAACACAGGCTTTTGGGAAAGCTGGCCAGGATAGGGGCAGCCTGACCCAGTCCGGGCAGAGGGGCCCAGGAAGGTTGGCTGAGAGTGTAGCACCTGAGGCGCGATGCAGGAGGCGAGGGTACAGCATGTGCTGAGGCCTGGAGCGGGGACGGACACACAGGGCCTCACGGGCCACGTGAGTCTCCATTCTTCGTGCAGAGGGAAGCCACGGGGGGGCTTTTAGGCAGGTGGATGACGCGATAGGTAACACATGCTCACATACACACCCACACATGCCCCAGACACGAGCGCTTTCTCTCCCACTCACATTTCACGTTCCTGCCAGGCCTCCCATCTACATCTATCCCCACCCACAGAGTCACACACCCTCTCTCACGACCGGGCAGAGCTGCAGAAAACCTGGCGCTGGCTGCCAGCAAAAGTGTCAGACATTTGCTCCACCTGCCTGCTGATTCTGTGGGGCAGGGCCCCCTGTTCCAGCCAGGAGCCACCTTTGTTCCCGCCACATTTACACAGACGTGCACGTGCTCCGCGCTCACACGTGCGGGATCATGACCCTCCCCTGCACGTGGAAGGAGCCTTCTAGCTCAGGGAGTACTTCCACGGGCATTTTCTCATTGAATGCTCCCAGCAGCCCTGCAGGGAAGAATTATCAACACCATGTCACAGCTGAGAAAACGGAGGCTCAGAGAGGTGAAGTGACTGACCTCTGGCCACACAGCACTAGAGGCGGGATTTGCACTCAGGTCCATCCGACTTCTAGATCTGGTTACTGGCCCATCCGGGCTCCGCACGTTCAGCTGTGCTCGTCATCTTTCCAGGCTCTTGCAGAGAAGGTGGCAGGTGACCTTCAATGCCGAATCCTTCCAGAAACAGGTCGATCAACATGGAAAGTTATTTAGGGCCCCAGTACGTGCCCACCTGCCTAGTGACCCTGTGGCCTTGGGAGGGAGTGCCAAGGGTGCGGCTGGTCACCTGCCGGTCTGCTAGCCTGGGGCGGCTCAGGGCATGGAGCTGAAGCCAGGAGCAGAGCCTGCATTTGTATTTGCATTTGCAAATGAGGCAGACAGCCCTGTCCTCGTGCACACGTTCACCTCAGCTGGCCCAGCTCCCAGGATGTGACAGCTGAGGTACCAGAACACAGCCTGTGCCCAACTGCCCGGGCTGCTTCTCTCCTGCCTTCTCTCTTTCCTGACCCTCAGAGCAGGTTGCCTAATGTAGGAGAGTGTGGGCTTCAGAGTCACCCAGACTGGGGTTACAGCCCAGCCCTGTCGCTCCCGGCTGGGCGACTCTGTCCATGTTGTTCAGCGTCCCCGGTGTCAGCGTGTCCTCCTGGAACAAGGAGTGAAGAACAATATCTCCTTCTCAAGATGACTGGGAAAGGTAAAGGAGTCAGGGACTCAGAGAGCTGACTCATAGTAAATGTTCGCTTTTAAGAAATCTTTTATTTTTTTTCTGAGTGCAAAAATAATAAGTGCTCATTGTAAAAATTCCAACAATGCAGAAAAATATATCCTGTAGAAGGTAGAAGTTCCTCAGGGCCCTGCTTCCCAGGGGTAAGCCATGTGAACTTTTACACGTAATTTTAAATTTTGCTGCTCAACTTGCTCTTTTCACTTAACCATTATGCCTCAAACCCCTTTTTCTGTCAGAACTAGAGACCTCCTTTGTCATCACTGTGTGGTATTTTGTGGTTTGCTTGTGCCTTGAAGTATTTAATCAGCCTCCTTTAAGTGAGCATTGGGGCTGGCTTCCTGATTTTAAGTACTGCGTACCTTGCCGCAGTGCATGTTCTTTGTTCACACATTTGTGTGCATCTGTGTAAGCATTTCTCGAAGATAAATGTGTAGGGGCGGAGTTGCTGGGCCAGCGCACATTTTCATCGATAATAGCGGCGGCCAAGCAACCCGCAGCCGTAGCAATCTGTGAGCCCCCAGCCAATCCCGGGACAGTCCATTTCCTCAAAATAATGGGCACTATCTGCACCTCTGTCCTCAACAACAGGGACCCCAATATCATCAAGTGGCATAGGTTCCAGAAGTGGGAGGCTCCTGGGAGGTCATCTAGTCAAGCCCATGGTCCCTCTACCCCTCCCGACCCTACACCTTGGCATCTCCCCTACTACATCCCTGAGAGGCTCTGCCTGCCTCTGCATGACAGGGATCCGAGCGCCTTACAGGGCAGGTGGTTTCACCCGCGGGCAGCTCTACCACACTGATTCTGTGTTGCACTCTGGTCTACCTTCTCACTACGTCCACCTAGGAATCCTGGCTCACTCCTTAGCTGCCTGCAGAGCAGGAAAGGCAGAAATGAAGAGAGAAGGGAAGGCCAGGAAGAGCTCATGGTTAATGTCCATATTGTATCAACTCATTTAATCCTCATGACAACCCTTGGAAGCAGGCACTGCTATCCCATTTTTTAGATGAGGCAACTGAGTCTCAGAGAGGTTCGGTAACTTGCCCAAGGTCACACAGCTGTTAGGTGGCAAAGCAAGGATACAAACTTTGGCAACCTGGCTCTAGAGCCTACACCTCTGATGTTATACCACTCCAGGCAGGGGCCTATAATTTATTAAACCCCTACTGTATACAGGCATGTGTCACTTAACAACAGGGATATTTTCTGAGAAATGCATCGTTAGGTGACTTCCTCATCGTGCAAATATTGTAGAGTGCACTCTCACGAACCTAGACGGTAGAACCTACTACACGCCTTAGCTATGTGGTGTAGCCTGCTGCCCCGGGCCACAAGCCCGTTCAGCACGTAACTAGACTGAATACTGTAGGCAACTGTGACACGGCGGTAAGCATTCGTGTTATCTAAATATATCTAAACATAGAAAAGGTACAGGAAAAGTGCGGTATCAAAAATAAACAGTGGTCCACCTGTGTAGGGCACTTACCATGAATGGAGCCTGCAGGACTGGAAGTTGCCTTGGGATGTCAGTGCGTGAATGACGAGT
Organism: Mormoops blainvillei; assembly: GCA_004026545.1. Classification (NCBI taxonomy): domain Eukaryota; kingdom Metazoa; phylum Chordata; class Mammalia; order Chiroptera; family Mormoopidae; genus Mormoops; species Mormoops blainvillei. The sequence continues at coordinate 90,012 of PVJD01004893.1, forward strand.
GAGTGGGAAGCCCGAGGACATCCCTGGACACCGCTGTAGACTTTATAAACACGGTACACTTAGACGACACAAGATCCTTAGGACAATGTGAGATTAAATCAAGCACAAGGGAAGATGGCGCAATCAAGAGTGCGGCCAGCATGGGGCGTGCAAGGCTGTTGCTGGCATGACATGGTGCGGTTTCACAGCCAGCTTTCTTTTAGGTGAGTGGAAAGAAAGCACTCGAAAATAAGGTTTGAAGGTGTAGTACAGTAAATGCCTAAACCAGGAGCAGTTGCTTATTATCATCGTCAAGTGTTGTGTATGGCACGTGACGAGGAGCTATACTCCCGTACGACCGGCAGGGCGGTGGGCTTGTCCACACCCGCATCACCACAGACATGTGAGTAATGTGCTGCACCGCTGAGACCACTACGACGTCACCAGGCCGTAGGAATGTTTCAGCTCCATTATGATGTTGTGGGGCCACCATCACATAGGCGGTGCGTCACTGGCCGAAAGAAACGTGATGCGGCGCATGGCTGCTCGGCTCTCTGCTAGCCAGATTGTATGTACGATGTCTAATTTATTCTACACAACAACCCTACAAAGTAGGCATTGCTGTCCTATCTGCAGATGAGGACGCTGAGGCTCAGAGAAGGGAAGCAACTGGGGGCCTGAGGCTCCCTCCACAGCCCCTGCCCGGCACAGCAGGCCCTGCAGGGGTCCAGTTTCAACCAGTCCTCAGCAGACTCAGCTCCCAGCTTCTCATCCTCCCATTCACCCTCCTGCAGAATGTCCCAACCAGACGTCAGCGCCATCCAGTTTAAGTCCCAGGTTAGGAGATGGTGACCCTGTCCCTCTCCCAGGGAGTTCGCCTTGGTCTGGCAGGCACTTCTGCTCACCAGCCTCGCCTGGGGCCCATGAGGCGGCAAAGCCACTGGCCGGGGAGGGGGCGTGGGGGAGTAAAAGAGTCCTCAGCAGCAGCGAGATCAGTGTCTGAGCAGTGAAGCCCAAGCCCACGGAGTGCCAGAAACAGCTAGAAAACAGTCTGGGCCCCTGTCACTGGGGCTTTTACCTTGAGGTGGGGGAGGCCCGACTCTCCCGGCGCTGATGCCAACACCCAGCCCCATTGTCCAGCCCAGAGCAGGCGTCAGGACATGTGTCCTGCATGCGTGACTGAGTGTAGGAATGAAGGGCAAATGGGGGAGTGGGTGGATGATGGGGTGGGAGAAGGAATGCATGGAGTTCAGAGGACAGAGACCCCTGGCTGCAGAGTTGGGGGAAGGACGACGATAGGTTAATGAAGGAGGTGGGGTGTAGGTGGGGTAAGACTGTGCTGCGTGAGTGCGTGTGTGTGTTTGTGCTAGGAAGGTCCTTGTGCACGGGCTCTAAGGGTGGGCAGCAAGTTCCAGGCCCATCGCTGGGAGCTGCCCTGTACCGATGTGGCCAGGGGCGCAGCAGCTGGGTTTGAGTTTCAGGTGCGATTCCCTGGGCAAGTCACCGGCTTCAGTTTTCTTCCGAGTAGAATGGAAATAATGTCACCTGGCTTAGGTTCCTTGGGAGGCTGCTGAGAGGGTCTGAAGGGAACGTAGCTTGTAAACTGTAAAGTACCAGGCTGGGCAAACAGATGTTGTTACCTGAGCAGAGGTAATAACCAGGTCATCTAATGGCTAGGTCATCTCAGTGTCACTGTTCCCCCCTGTCCCCAGGGCGGGGAGGAGTCTATCCCCTGGGAGGCCGGGAGGGTCAGACTTAGGCCACAGCAGGGCTCAGGCCACCTGGGCAGGGAGCAGGTGGATGGGAGGCCCGGTCCCCAGGTGCTGTGCCCCTGGGTGGGGGCCAGTCCCATGACCTCCTCTCAGGGCTGCCAACCTGTTGTTTGCTCAGGAGGCCACTGCCTGGCCCAGCTCCGGGATCCGGGTGTCTCGGCGCATGGCCAGCTCAGTGTGGAGGGGGCAGGCCCACATGCCACCTTCTAGCTCACCCCTCTGCCTTGGCCGGGAGCCTGAGGCCCTCTTCTCCACCCCAGGGGGACAATACCAGCCCTACCCCTCAATGGCTATGATACTGGGGCCCATCTTGCAACTTCACTGAGCCTCCACTTCCTTGTCTCTGAAATGGGGTGCAGAGAAGAGCAGCCCTCAGTCAGGGTTATTGTTGTAAGGGTTACATGGCATCACAGCGCTTGGCTCCCGCTGCCCCCCTCTTGCTCCTCAGTCCTGGGAGAGGTCAGAGTGCCCGCAAAGAGAACCAGGGGAGGCCATGCCTGTGTCCCGCCCCCATCCCTCCCCGTGGGCCTGGGAGGAGGCGGCCAGACTCCCTGGGCTTAGCTTCAAAAGTTTACTCACTGGGCTGCCCCGGCCACCTTCCCTGGCACCTTGGCAGGGCCAAGGGCAAGCAGGGAGTCAGTGCCAGAGGCTTAAGCTCTGGAGACAATGGGCTCTGTGGACCTTGGGGAAGGGGGCAGTCCCAGGGATCCCCTAGTCTCTGCCATCAGGCGATTAGTGTCCCCTCAGAGCTGATACCATGACTGGGAGACACAGGGAGCTCCCCAGCCCCACCCAGAGGGGCCTCTCTCAGGGGGGTTTGGGGCTCTAGGAGTAGCCCTATGTACCCTCCTCTCACTTTGATGCCTCTGCCCCTCCTCCTCCCCTCCCACGAATCACCAGGTTGGTAGACCCAGTCGGTCTCATGGACCTCTGGTGACCAGTGCTGGTCTTGTCTGGACCCCCCAGCCCCCTGTCCTGGGCTTCTCCCCCAACTCCTTTCCAGCTATTTGTTCACTGGCTAGTGAGCCCGGCCTCTGCCCTCCCGACCACCCGAGTCCAGTTCCCCAGCTCTTGTGGGTGCAGCCCAGCACCCCGTCCAGCTCCCCTGCTCACCCTCGCAGGCTTCCTGCCTTGGTGGTCCGATGTCACCTGCACTGGCCACACACGTTTTCAAGCATGAATAGTTTACTAGGCAGAAAAGAAGTCCAGGGGAGCCCTGGCAGAAGGATCAGCGGACGCAGAAGCTCAGCAGTGTGAAACAGTGTGCCTTGGTGGGAAAGCCACCTTGCAGCTTGGCCAAGCTAGGACCAGGTGACTGGGGCGGGATGGGAAGGGGCTGTGTGTGTGGAGATGAGGCTGGGAGAGTCAGCGGGGCAGCGGCAAGCCCCAGCGGGGGGCCTCCGTCCGCAACACTGATTCCCGGATGGGCAAAGGGCCAAGTCCCCTGCCCAGGACAGTTCGGTCCCTGCTCTGGTGCGCGGAGAGAGCGAGGTGCTGCAGGAGAGTGGCTCGTCATAGTCGCCCTAACCACAATCACTTCTGGAATGCTCACCCTGCTCCACGGCTCACAGCAACCTCATGGCATGGCTACGTTATCACTTATTTTGCAGATGAGAGAAAAAGGATCTTCCGGCCAACTCTCTAGCTGGCTAACAGGTGGGAAGCAACTCAGGGAGGCATCTGGTCACCTGTGCTCAGTCTCCCCGATCTCCCCTGTCTCCTCCACCGTGTCTGGTTCTGACCTGTGATTTCCCGAGTGTGGGAACTCCCCAAGATGCCCCCAACCCAGTGTGGCATCTGGAGGCCTGGACTGTTGGACGGCCCGGGTTCTAATCCCCAGTCTGCCCGCACCTTGCTGGGTGTCCATGAGATGGTCATTTAACCTCTCTGAGCCCCACTTTACCCTTATGGGAATTGGGGATTCCAGCGGCAGCCTTCTGTCCGGATCCAGTTCCGGTGCATCTCCCGGGGGTGAACAGATAAAGAGGGCTTTTGAAAAGTACAAAGAGCTGTACTCATGATGGTGAGATTATTATTGTTACCTTGATGTGGAGATAAGGAAGGGGGAGGAGGTGCAGTGACAGTTGCCAAGAAACCCGGGAGCTGTCGGCAGCAGCTTCCTGCCTGGCCCATCCCACTCAGGAGCTGAGCCGCTGGGCCCTGCCCCCACACCCCTCCTGTGCCCTTTCCCCAGGAGAGATGGGTGCTGGGGTGTGCGGGGGCGGAGCTGGGGCCAGCTGGCTGGTGGCCATGCAGCTATAGGCCTGAAGGTGACCCAGGAATGTGTCTGGCTGGAACTCCAGGTTGGCTCCAGCTTTCTCTGTGACCTTGAGCAAGTCACCTCCTCTCTGGCTACCACCTTTTTCTATGTCCAGGTGTCCTCTGCACCTGTAGGCACATGTCCAGGCCAAACAGGGCAGGATTAATCTGGACCTAGCGAAGATGCTTGGGAGGGGCTGCAGGAACCAAGAGCTGCAATGGGGAGGCCACTGGGGGCCAAGGCTACATGGCAGGACCGAGGGCCTGGGTTGAGGGCAGCTGTGACGTGTGTAATAGAGGAACCTTGGGCTGGAGTCAAACCTTGGCACTGCCCTTTCCCTGGTGTGACCTTGGGATTGTCACTTACCCTCTCTGAACCTCAGCTGTCGTATTTGGAAAAAGGTTGCTAATAGTCCAGCCTCACAAAGCTGCTGTGGCAATCAAATGAGACAATGCCTGTGTAAACTGTAGAGTGCTGTGCGGATATATGACTGTGGTCACGGTGGGGGGAAGGCATGCTCCAGGCACCTTCCAGCGGCTACATGTGCAGGAAGAATGCAAAGCATTTTAAGCTGGGCCAGGCCATAGCATCAGGAAGGTTGTGAGAGAAGTGGGGAGGGGCAGAGGCTTGGGAAGCCTCATGCGAGTGGAATGATGGAGACCAGGAGGAGTCAAAGATAGGACAGGAGGGAAAGGGGAGAGACAGAGAGATTCGTGAAGGGGAAGGAGAATGACCAAGTTGGGGGAGGTCGGCGGGGGCCAGAGGCAGAAGGGGAGGGAGGGATGGGCTAGAAAAGGGGAGAAGAGATGGTGAGAGGTGAGGAAGGTAAGAGGAGGAAGAGAGGGCATCAGAGGAGCCTAGAGGGGTGGGAGGGAGGCGAGAGGCTGGGCTTACTCACTCCTTCAAAAGTACTTATTGAGAAATTACTATTTACAAAGAGGCAGCATAGTGTAGCATTAGGGCACAGCATCTAGACCTGGATGGCCAAGGGTTCAAATCCTCCGTATTTCATTTATATTTACTGTCAGGTGACCTTGGACAAATTGCTTAACCTCTCTGTGGCTTCGTTCCCTCCTCTGAAAGACGAGGATTAGCCGAGTTAATACAAGGGAAGCACTTGAAGCCAAGCCTGCACGTGGCACATTCTACACCCGCGCTGGCAGCTGTGGCTGCTGGGACTAGGACGGTTACCTGTCCAGTGTGACAGACTGGGTCCACAGGGCTGGCTGCCCGCGCTCTGAAGTTCAGATGCTGGGCTCTGGAGTGGCAAATCTGGGCTCAAAGGCCTGCTCGACCTCCTGCAGTGTATGACCTTGGGCAAGTTAACGTGCCTTTACAAGCCTCAGTTTCCTCATGTGTAAAGTCCGCTCTTCCGGAGGGCTCATCTCCTGGGGGAGCTCTGAGGATGAAATAAGAACAGTCGCACAGGTCGGCTGTGGTCCTTGTCGCTACTGACTTCCATCCCTCAGGGCGAGGGCGATGAGGGTATGCAGGGCCCAGGGCCTCTGATTTCCTGCTCTGTCCTCATCCTGGATTCCTTTCCTTCTCCTGGCCTTTAGGACCTCAGCATGACCTTTCAGGTGGACTTACCTGGGCCAGGTGGGGGTGGCGTGCTGGGCGTTTCCTGCAAGGAGTAGGACTCTGGCTGGCCAAGAACTAGAGAGCCGAGGGCCTCGAGAGGCCGGGTCCTGGGTGGAAGACAGAGCCCCCTTGTCTTCAGCGACCTCCGTCATCCTGTGCCAACGCAGACGGTCCCGAGTGAGATGGGCACCTGGGCATGGGGAAGCTGCAGCTGAGAGTGTTTTGGAATGCGGGGGGAGCATGCTAGGGAGCTGCTGCCAGGCTGACCTGCAGTGGTGACTGTTGGAGCCTGGGCGCCTGACAGGGGGACAGACAGTAGGATGCCACCCGAATGGCTCCGTCATGGGCAACAACCTCCACTCAGCAGCCAGGGCCACACCCAGACAGTGTGGCCCTTCCACACTGTGACCTTGAGCAAGTCACCCCCTCTCTGGCTACCGCCTTTTTCTATGTCCAGGTGTCCTCTGCACCTGTAGGCACATGTCCAGGCCAAACAGGGCAGGATTAATCTGGACCTAGCGAAGATGCTTGGGAGGGGCTGCAGGAACCAGGAGCCGCCTGGACCCAGGCACCCACCCAGGCACCCTCCCATGAGCCCTCCAACCCCAGGACTTCCTGGCTCCTGGGCAGCCCCTGCTCTCCATTCCACTGGCACTGGCCCTACTCGGTCAAGGGCCTGAGCTTGAAATACTGGCTCTGTCACCCACTTGCTGGGGGAAGTGGCTTCACCTCTCTGAGCCTCATTTTCCCCCACCTGTAAAAATGGGGATAAATTATGCCAGCCTTCTAGCATTGTAGCGACGGCATAATATACTTGACACAGCTACAGCACATAGTAAGTCTTAATGAGGAGTCCACATGGTATTCACAATGGAATTTGCCTGGACTCTTTCTATAGGCCTCTCTCTAGTCCCTTGTCTCTAGTCTCTCCCCACGTCAGCGCACCTTGCAGTCTACAGGAACCTGTGTTTAGGCTGCTCCCTTGGTCACAAACCCTCAATACCTCCCTATGCCAACCTCCATTGAGTCATTCACCTATTCAACAAATACTTAATGAGATCCTAACTTGGGGTGCTGGAGTTTACTATGAATGAATGAATATCAAAGAATTTATTGGGTAAATAACTAGTAGCTGCCCAGGCTCTGTGATGAATTTTTTGCAAACTGAAGCTGAGAGGAGCATGTCACTTATGGTCACACAGCAGGTAAGTAGCCGGGAATACCTCCCCCACACCGATGCCACAGCCTCAAAGTGCCACTGTCACCATATCCATCCTTTTGGGTCAAGCCCTTCCGTTTCCGGTGCACCCCGGGACGTGGAGGGGCATGTGCCCCAGGGCTGTGGCTTCTCTGGGCCGCCTCTCCCCCTGGCGTGGCTGGGCTGAGGGAAGACAGCAGGGGGCTCAGCTTCCTGAGGGCCTCCACCCCGGGCCAGCTTCCTGCAGGCTCATCCCCTCTGGAGGTGGGGCAGTCCCAACTCCACCTGACTCAAGCAGCTCTGCGCCACTGAGGATCATCTGGCAACCTGCGTGACTCATCCTCTTGGTTGCTGGGACCTGGGCGGGGGTACAGCCATGTCAGGGTGGCCCTCAGCCGCCAGCGGAAGCCAGGCCTGCTCCACAGCCCTGGCTCCCAGGTCTCAGGAACCACTGGGCACCTCCTCTCCCTGACCCTGGAGGTGGCCTCCTCAGCAGGCTCTCTAGGGTGACAGGAGCTGACTTCACCCTCACTAGACCTGTTTCCTCTCCTCCGGGAGGGGCGTGGGTGTGGGCAGAGAGTCCGGGCTCGGAGTCAGTTAGGCCTGGCTCAGCTGCTGGCTCTGCTGCCAATGAGCCGTCTGACCTCTGCATGCCTCTGGGTCCTTCCCTGTCAAGCGAGAGTACCAGTGTGGTGAAGAGTCTGTGCCCTCAGGCCTGGCACATAGTAGGCCCAGTGAGTGTCAGGTATTGTTACTGCCAGTGATAGCAGTAACTCAGCCCGAAGGCTGCTGTCTCCCTGCAGGCTCAGGGAGGGGTCCACACAGACTGGGGTGTTCTGCTGAATCCAGAGGTCAGGGCTCAGCCATCTACAGCAACCCTCGCTGCCCCCGCCTCAGTCTACCCATCTTCAGAATGGGCGGTGGACATCCTCTTGGCCGAAGAATGTGTGCGGGAGGCCTAATGGAGAATTTGGGCAGAGACCCTGCTCACATCTCCGATCTCTGGGAAAGGAGAGCCTGTTTGCTGCCCTGCGCAGGAAGCCTCATACTCCTGCATGAAATCTGTCTCCCCTCACGTCCCCCAACTCTGAGGTTGACTCTTCCTCCAAAAGTTCACAAGCCTCCCAACTTGGGGCTCTCTCTCCCTGACCTCAGACTCTTTTTCTCTTCCAGGAGGAGTGATGGGCAGACCCAGCGCTTCCCTCAGGCACTAGACCTGCCACAAGTGGACTTAGCATCCCCATACACTGCTTACCTCTACCCAAAGGTAAGTGCCTGCCTCCCCACTGCTCCAGGCGTGGAGACCACCAGGGCTGAGAGATACCTAAGAATGACTACTGGGCAGGAGGTAAAATGTTCAGGCCACCGCTGCTCAGCCCTGGGTGGGCCTGGTACAGTCTCAGGGGTTGAATGGGGGTCTGTAGCACTGCTTGGAGTGGGGCAGAACAGCTGGGAATAAACTGGCCCCAACGATTCTTCAGTATCTTCATCATCAACATCACCATCCGTTTCCTCGTCTGTACATTGGGTATAGAGGCAGTACTCACATCATGCAGCTGTTATGCCAATAAAGTGCCAATAAAGCATTCCATACACAATATCTGGCACAGAGTAAAAGCCCTATAAATGAAGCTATTGTTGTTGTTATTATCAAAATCAAATGTTCGCCCAGTACCTGATTTGTCTCAGACTGTGCTGGGTACCAAGTGGCCAGAGATCAACTAGACCCAGACCCTGCCTTCAAGGAGTCATAGCCCAGTTTAGAGAGAAATAATTAAACTTATGCAGAGTGTCAAAAACAAGTAATAACTGCTAGCATTGGTTGAAATGTACTGTGGGCCACCTGGGTACTAAATGCTTTAAATACAGTATCTCATTTCATCTGCAGACTGCAAGTACTATGTGCTAGCTACTATTATTAGTCCCATTTTACAGATTAGAAAATCAAGGCTCGGAGAGGTTAAGTTACTTGTTCAAAGACACAGTTAGGATATTACGGGGTCGAGGCTGGAACCAAGGCTGCCGACCAGAGTGCCTTGTCTCGTGGCCTCTCTAATGCAGAGGGTCATAAGCCCTCACTTTTGCAGTGCACTTCACAGTTTCTAAAGCATGTTCACAGACATCATGTCTCTTGGTGCTTTCATTAAACCTCAGATGGTAGGCATTCTCCAAATGCGAATCCAGATGCTCAGAGAGGTGATGTGGTTTTCCCAGGGTCGCACAGCCAGGAAATGGCAGGTGTAGGATGTGCCGATCTCCTGTCCTAGTGCTCTGGCCTGGAACAAGGGCCATGTTCCTCTCTTAGGCTGGGAGGACAGATGGCCAAGGAATGGTGTCCTTATGGGGGACCACCACCTCCATGGGGGTCCCAAGTGGGGATCCTATGGACAGTATCAGGGGGACCCTCTCCTGCTCTCTGTGCCTAGGCAGTAACCCAAGATGAGCCATGTAGATCCCGGAGCCTGGCGGGGAGTGACTTGATGGCAGCCGGGTTCATGAGTGAGCGTCCGGGACGGGGACTGGGTTCTCACCGATGTCTGTGTACCCTTGGGCCATAGCTTCTCCTCCCTGGGCCTCAGTCTTCCCATCAGGAAAATGAGGGTTGGAACAATCCCTCGCTCCAAGTCCCGCCTGCTTGGACAGCCTGGGACTGGCCTTCTCGCATTAGCTCTGAGATGCCTCCCCTTGGGCTTCCTGGCCTCCCCCCGGTCTGTCTGGAAGCCTCCGATTGTGCCAACACGACCCAGACAGTGGGCTCCCGACAGCCTACCCTTACCCCAGAATCGAGACACGGTGTGTGGATCATCCTCCTTTGGCAGGGAGGCAGACCGGGGTCCAGAGAGACTGAGTGATTCATCTGGATCCCGGCAAACCAGTGGTGGGGCTGAGGGAACCGGGCCTGTGACACATTTGCCACGCCCCACCCCTCACGCCCCTAACTCTGCATATATTCATAATAATGTTTCTGGAGCCAGTTTGAGAGGGTAGGCTATCTCCCTGTCCCAGTGGGCACATCCCTGCCCCTCTCTGGGCCTCCTCAGTTTCCTCATCTGTAAAATAGAGGTAACAGTTCTTTCTTTACCCACCTTACCAGCTTGCAATTGAGTGACAACCTTGAAAGTAACTTTGGAAAGCAGAAATCAGGAAGCTGAACTATTATCAGCATAATATGTTCCCGTGGCAGGACAGGACACCCAGGAGGGACTCCGTTCACTGGAGAGCCACACTTGAGATACCCAGGGCCCTCCTACCCTGCCCATTTATGGGGGTTTTTTCACTTGGGGAGCCAGAAACCTGCACAGATGTACATACACCATCTACCCACATTTACCTACATGGACACAATCACATGCCTGTACATCTATTCAGAAACTTGCATATGTACACGTGGTGAGCATGTACAGATACATATGTACAAACACACATACCCAGGACATCCAGATACACATCTAGCCTCAGTCACACATACACACACAGAGCTGCATGCACACGTGTGCACCCCCCTCCATTCTGCCTGGCACACAGGCGTCTCCGGTGATAAGAGCAGGTCCCGCCTCCTCCCAGTGTGGGAATGGATGTTTCTCCGGCTGCTTTTTGATGGGTGCCCGGAAACGCTCAGGCCTGGAAGTGCCTGCATAAATCAATATTTGCTGCTGTTAATTATTAAAAACAAAGCTACACCGTGTCTGGAACACACATCTCTGGAGCTCCTGCCGGCTCCCTGGGCTCCAGCCTGACCCAGGACCAGATCTAGGGGAAAGGAAGGCGTAGTGCCTTCCTTCCAGGAGTCCTTGGCTCTGGAGATGGAGGGTGGCGTGCAGCTGCCCGCAGGTCTGTCAGGATAGAGAAGCTGGGCACTGAGCTGGTGGGCAGCCCTGCCCCTGCAGGATCCAAAGCAGCTGGTGTTGACTTGGCCACGCTCAGGAAGCAATTGCCACTTTCCCGGCATCTGTCTGGGAAGGGGGTGCTGAGGCCCCACCCCTGTCCCCACTTTACAATGGCAGACACGATACAGGGTCAGCTGGAAGGACCTGCAGAAGCCGTATGTTTTACAGACGGGGAAAATGAGGGCTACAGAGATGGCAGGGACTCACTCAAGTTCACTCAGCAAGTTGTAGCGAGGCCAGAGCTAGAACCCACACGTTCAGAAGTCTGCACCATACGGTGGGGCCATTGCAGACCCTGCCCAGGCACTACTGTTGTCTTCTCCGGGATCCAGGGCAATTAGGACGGAAGTGAGGGGTAGTTAGTTAGAACCAGGTATGGCATAGGCCTGAGGAAGAGAGAGGACAGGCCAGCCACTGCCAGGCATTAGGGAACAGGAGGGGGGGGGGGGAGAGCAGCTCCAGGACTTTCCCTGGATTCCTTGTTCTGCCTTTCCTAGCTGTGTGATCTTGAACATGATATTTCACCTCTTGGAATCAGTTTTCTTTTCTGTAAAATGGGAATGACACTAGTACCTCCTGGGTTGGGAGGAGAGGATGAGATTTGCTAAGGCTCCAACATTAAGTAGGTGCTCAAGAAACGTCCTGTCTCCAAGGCAACCCCCTCCTTATCCTGCCTGGCTTCACAGCCGGCCCCAAGAACCCTTCCCAGGGGCCCCGAGGCGAAGTACCCAAAGTCGGGGAAGATAGAGGTGGGATGGCGGCGCGCTGGGGAGAGCCTGTTGGGGGGTGGGTACCAGAGAGTTATGTGCGCTGAAATCTTCAAGCGCGCCACAAAGTGCACGCAGGCGCAGTGTATAAGGACCGCGGGTCTGGCCGCTCCGGGGGGCGGGGTCTCCTGTGGCCCCGCCCCAGCTCCCGCAGCCCCGCCCCGGCCCCGCGCGGCCCGTACCTGGCGCCCCGCCCCCTCCGGGCCCGGCCGGCCCGCGAGCCCAGCGCAGGCAGCGCGCCGCCGGGAGCCGGAGCCCGAACACGGAGCTCTGCGCTGCGGGGCCCGGGCCGGGGCGCGCGCGGGCCGGAGCCGGCCGGACCAGCTGAAGCGCCACCGGGACGGTTGCTGGGGCCGAGCCGGGCGCGGGATGGCGCAGATGAGGTCGCTGGCGCCCCCCGGCCGTCCGCGGAGGGGCTCTCTGCCCGCTGGGGCCGCCTGGCAGGTGAGGACTGGGGCAAGGTGGCCTGGCCCAGGGGCTCTGTGGGAGCCACCGGGTCAACTCGACTTCCTCGGAGCCCGGCAGGCTCTGCCCCGGCCAGGGCGCGTGTGCGAGGTTCCGTCATGGAGGGTGTGTTAGCTTCTGGGCTGACACCCTGCCACGGCGGCCACAGAACACACCCCTGCCCTAGGGTCCCAGGTCTTGGGCTCTTTCTGCCACTGTCCACAAAACAGAGTGCCCTGGTGGCACTGTGGCTCTGGGATACAGTGGCTGTTGTGTGTGCTCTAGGCTCGGGACCATTTTGTCCATCCCCTGTTCCCTTTAGAGTGGTCTAAATGTCACACTGTAACTTTGGGTGATGCTCTGGGCCACTTGGCTCACCACCTTCCATGTGTCAGCCGCCCCCATGAGTCTGTAACTGTGGGAGTCACTTGTCGCTGTGTGTACACTCTGGGTGACAGTACCATGTGTCAGTATTTATGTGGCTGTGTTTATGTGACTCCCAGTGCATTGTTCCTGACCATGTCATCCTAAGCAGGGTACTCGGGGGGACATCAATGCGCCCCATCACTGTCATGCTGGCACTCTGCTGGGCTGAGGTTGTGTGAGCACAGATGCGGCTGCTGCTGTTGTGTACAGGGTGTCGGGCTGACGGGCATGTTTGTCTACCTGGACTGCAGGTGTGTGTCTGGTTTCTGCTGTAACTACCTGTGGAATTGTGTTGTCCAAGCTCAGAAATGTTGGGTGTGGCCATAGGTGACCACGGGTCAGCGTCGCCCGCAGCCTCCTCTGGTGCATTTCACGGGGTGGGTTTTGCCCCTATGGGCAAGCCTCAGAGTGTACACATGGGGTGTCTGTGCCTCATTTTTAACAGAGCTCTGTGTGTGTCTGTGTGTCTCTGCGTGCAAGATGGGTGGCGTGTACTCAAGCGGGTGTGAGTTCAGACCTGTGCCCCCTCACCCTTGGTGATTAACTGCTCCGCGCTTGCCGCACGCTTTTCCTTTCTCTCAAAACTCATTTAATGTTGTGGGATCAAACCTGTCGTGTCTGATACGCGGGGTGTGTGACTCCAGTTGGGGAAAGTACGTGGGAGTGGGGCTCTGTAGCTAAGTTTCCATGAACATGCCTGCCTGTATCTGCAAGTGCATGTTATTGTGCCTCCACATGCAGTTGTAAGAGTGGTTTCACGGTGTTCGTGCAGCCTCGTGTGCAATTACTGGTGTGCAGATCTGCCCAGGGAGGGGTTAGCATTTGTGTGTGTGGTTCTTGTACATGGACGTGTGTGTGTGTGAGTGGGCGTGCTGTTGTGTAACTTAGGACACCAACATGGGTATTTGCCGGTTAGCGTATCACTTTAAGTCTAAGAATTGGTGTGCACGGACCCCGTGGGTTTGTGTGTGTTTGCTTTCTTTTGGTACAATGAGACTCTTTAAATATTGGTGTGTAGGCCCGTACGTGTGTGTGTGAGCAAGAGGGAGAAAGAGTATATGCTTTCTGGTGCACAACCCCATAGTACATCTGTGTGAGCTCAGGTGATGCCCCCACTGGGCAGCAGGAGCCAGGAGGGGATACGGGAGGGGCACCATCCTGGAGACACTGGGGGCTTCCCAGGCCCAGCCCCCAGCCCAGCCAGCCATCAAGGATGCCGTCTTCCAGGAAGGCTCACAGGGAGTTGGCGCTGGAGAGGCTGAAGCTGCCAAGGCAGCTGGCAGATGCCTGATTAACCCTACATATGCCCTGGCTAGCTTTAGGAGAGGCTGCCGGGGAGGGGTGAGGGGGTACATGTGGACTCCCACATGTGTGTTGGGCCAATGGGATAGCCCAGCATCCTCTCCCTCAACAGCCCCATTGCTTGCGGGGGGAGGGTGGAACCACGGACCCTCCTGAGAGTCCCAGCGCAGCTCCTCTCTGGGGCTGGGATCTGCGGCTCCTCTGAGGGATGCATGAACTGAACCTGACACTGCCCACCTTGTGGTGACATGGGGGAGATGTGTCTCTCCCTAAGGGTCACATCCCTCTGTCTGAGGTACCAGCCTCCTCCTTTGGGGAAGGGGACTGAGTTGGGTGGGCTGTCCCTCAGGGGCCCAGGCTCTGGGCTGACAGGTCCAAGATGGTTGGTCAGAGCTAGAGGGACCAGGACAGATGGGTTGGGTGCAGACTCCTCGGGGGCTCAACAGGGTCAGCTAGACTACCCTGAGGACTGACCGCCCACTCTCCCGGTCTCTGTTGCAGAACACAGATCTGTTTGAGATGATTGAAAAGATGCAGGTGAGGCCGGATCGGATGCCCATTCCTGGGAGCCACAGACGGGGCTGCGCTGGGGGTGGGGGCCCTTGCTGTATCTCCAGCCCTATACCTCTCTCTCTGAAGACAGGCCAGGAGCCCATGGCAGACCATGCAGGGGGGAGATGGTGGCAGTGTGTTGTCCAGAGACCTCTGTCCAGAGTACAGGGTGGGGACCGGTAGTGCCCAACTCCCTGTCTGACCCTGGGGCCTGGGCCCCACTTGCGCCTCCCCACCTCCCATCCCTGTGTAGGTCCCCAGCAGGGTGTGGTCCCCACTTCAGCCCACCCCCCATATACACACCATCCTCCATTCCCCAAGAGGCATCACAGACACTGCAGGACCCCTCTGGAAAATGGGAGAGGGGACAGATGCCAGGGCATTGGGGCGGCCAGAGTGCAGGTAGGGGGAGGTGTTGATGAGCCAGGCAGCGCCTGCCCCTCTGCCTGACCTCTGCAGGCCCTCCACTCCCGAGCCCTGGACTTCCAGGCCCTTGTCTGGCTTTTCGCATGGGTGTGTATTGGGAAGTCGGTAGGGGGCTGGGGTGACTTGAAGAAAACCACAGGAGCTTTCCCTGATGTCAGTCCACCCTCTAACCCTTCTCTCCCGCCCCTCGCTGTTTCTCAGCCTCTCTTACTTAGTCTCTCTGCCTCCGTCTCTCCCCTCCTCCTCTCTCTTTCCCTCTCTCTCCCCCTCTCTCCCTCTCCCTCTCCCTCTTGGGGTCTCTCTCTCTCTTCCTCTCTCCCCGTCTCCCTCCTCTCTCTCTCAACAACACGTATCTGTGTAGATGCAATAGCCTCCCTCCCCACCTCCCCACACTCACACACAGGCACGTGCATGCCACCCCCGCCCCCACTCCCCGCGGCAGGCATTCCCGCACAGAGCCCCCAGCTCCCCCCCTGCCGCTGCTGGCCTCCCACAGCCCAGGTTGCCAGCAGGACGGCCAGCCCTGCAGAGAGGCCTGAGTAACTGAGCACCCTGCCCTGGGAGTCACCCACATCAGTGGGCTTTCCCCTACTACACAGGATGGGCTAGGAGCCCAGGGGAGGTGGCCCTGCAGCAAGTGTGGGAGGGGTGTAGTGGGAGGGAGGGGTGTCACTGGAGGTGCCGCGCTCTCTTTGCAGGGAAGCAGGATGGATGAACAACGATGCTCCTTCCCACCACCCCTCAAAGTAGGTCTGAACCACAGCCTCCCCGAAGGGCTTCGGGGACCTGGATGGGGCTGGGAAGACGGGAGGGACTCCCTCCCTCAGGTGGGAGTGGGGCCTGGGAAGTCCTACTGCAGCTGCCCACCCAAGCAGCCAGCCCAGGAGAAGCCATCCCCTCTCATGAAGCAGTCCTGCCGTGGACCAGGTGCTGGGGTACCCTGTGCTGGCCCTCTAGCTCTGAGATGTGGAGGACCCTCCCTTGCTATAGGCCTGGGGCCTTCATTCCAGCTCCTCCCCACACTATCTCTATGATGCAAACTCACCCTGCCCCTCCAGGCTTTCCCGAGTCGAAACCCCATTCCTCACAAGACAGTCCGTGTAAACTGTTTTCGTGGAAGCCAGTTATGATGAGTAGTTGTAGGAAGACTCAAACCCAGGGCCCGGAGGCTTCTGTTCTTCTGCTCCCTGTAGCTCCTGCCTGAAAGGCTGAGGGGGTAGAGGGAGAGGGTAGGGAAGGGGCGACCTGGTTGTGCCCCCCCATCTTCCCATGAGGAGACTGGCAGGAAGCTGGGGCCTGAAAGATTCCAGGAGGCCGCTGCTTAGACTCAAAACTTTCTTGAGGGTGACTGAATTGCCCCTCCAGGTAGGCATATGGGTCTCTGATTGGTAATTTGGGACCCCAACCATCCAAGAAGACTGGCAGCTGGGTCTCGGGGAGTGGGCTTGGGCTGTAGGGGTGAGGATTAAAGGGGGTTCGTGGGCATAAACCTGACGCTTTGTCCACGTTTTCCAAGTGTGGTCCTCAGACCAGCTCCATCAGCGAGCACCACCTGGGAACTTAGGAGAATGTCAAATCTTGGGCCCACCGAGACCTAGAGCATCAGACACTCCTGGGGCGGCATGCAGCCGTCTGTGTTTAATGAGCGCCCCCCAGGCTGTTCTGATGCACTGAGAACCGCTGGTCCGGATCTTCCTTCTGGGGACGCAGTGGACCTCCTCCTCCGCAGGCAGCATAAGGCCCAAAAGAGGCTGCCAGTACTCAGTGAGCTAAGCCTGCTTCAGCCCCGGCCTCATGGGGTCACCCCAAAGCAAGCCCTGCCCCACCTGTGAGATGGGGAGGTGAGGTCGCGGGTCCATCCACGCTGTCAGCCTGCTGGCTGGCCCAACAAAGGAGCATCCGGGGAAGGCTGGAAGTGAGGGGGGCAGACCCCATCCCAGCTGGGCCTTGGTGCTGCTTGTGTTTTGCAGACGGAGGAGGACTACATTCCCTACCCAAGCGTCCACGAGGTAACCCGCCGGACTCCCCTGAGCCCATCCTCGCCCCAAGCCTGGAAAGCATCACACAGGGGGGTCAGGACGCCCCCATCTTCCTCCCTGTCAGGAGTCTAGCCGCAGTAGGGGCCAGAGACTCAGTTTACAGGCCAAAGACTTCAGAGCCCGTTTGAGCCCAGGGCCTCTGAGCCGAACAGTTCAGCCTCTCTGCCAAGGTCATGCCGTCAGCTCTCCCTGCCCTTATCCCCATCCTTTAAGAATGGGACTTGGGTCTTCATGTGGTCTGGGACCCACATAGGCTCTGGGTTGTCCCTAGTGCCCCTTAGGTCTGAGTTGGGGAATTGTCCTGGGGTGCCCAGTGTGGTGTGGAGTGGGTGGCTCTCAGCTGAGTCCCCCTTCAGGTCCTGGGGCGAGAAGGGCCCTTCCCCCTCATCCTGCTGCCCCAGTTTGGGGGTTACTGGATTGAAGGCACCAACCACGAAATCACCAGCATCCCAGAGACAGAGCCACTGCAGTCACCCACGACCAAGGTGAAGCTGGAGTGCAACCCCACAGCCCGCATTTACCGGAAGCACTTTCTTGGCAAGGTAGGTGACCCACTGGTATTGAGGGGCTGGGCCTGGGAGGGAGAGAACTCCTGGGCTAGGGCTGGGTGACAGTCCCAGAGCCCCAAGTCTCAGGGAGCATGCATGATGGGTTCACTCAGTCATTCAACAAACATTTATTGCAAAAGGCAGTCTTGTGGCCTAGTGGTCAATAGCAGAGATGCTACCAGGGTCTGCATCCTGGCTCTGCCACTTACTGCGTGGGACATCAGGCAAGTGACTCCCCCTCCCTGGGCCTTTTCCTCAGCTGTAAAAATGGAGATAATGATGACACCCACCTCAGAAGACCGCTACAAGGCTTTAATGATAGGATGCTCGTAAAGTATTCAGAATGGCATCTAGCGTAGAGTGAGTCTCAATCAGGGTCAGCAGATAATGAGCGCTGGCTGCGCGCCTGGCCCTATTCGAGACACCAGGTATGTGGCAGCGAACAAGACGTACCCGGGCCCTGCCCTCATGCAGCTCGGTCAGCGGTGGGAAGACACCCAATGTCATGGTGCCACCTGGATTGATGCAACCCCCACCCCATCACCAGCCCCAGAGTGGGAACCCTGCTGCGTCACAACTTGTCAAAGTGTCGTCGCCCAGTGGTATTCGGGGCAGTACCACTGAAGGTGGCAGGGGAGGTAGAGGGGAGGTCCCACTCTGGGACCCTATATATGCCATGTTCCACACCATGCGCCATCTCTGTGTCAGCTTACTGTGAGGCGACAGATTGTAGCATGGGCTCTAGGGTCTCCAGGCCTGAGTGGGAGTCTTGGCTCTTCCATTTATTAGTGGTGTGACCTGAGGCCAGTTATTTAACCTTCCTGAGCCAGTCTCCTCGTCTATAAAAATGAAAGAATAAAAGTACAGTAAAGCACCCTGAAAGGTAGCGCAGTTGGTTAGAGCATCATCCCAGTACACCAAGGTTGAGGGTTCAGTCCCCAGGCAGGGCGCATACAAGAACCAACCAATGACTGCAGAAATAAGTGGAACGACAAATCGATGTTTCTCTCTCTTCCTTCCTCTTTCTCTCTAAAATCAATAAATAAAACTTTAAAATAAAAGTACATTAAAGCATAGAAAACCATTCTTGGCACATAGTAAGTACTTAATAAATGTACTGTTATTATTATATCTTAATCCGTGAGGTTAGGATTGTCCTGGTTTTTCAGAAGAAGAAACTGAGGCTCAGAGAGGTAAAGCGACTTGGTCAAGGTCACACAGTTACTGAGCTAAGAATTGGACCTAGCTCTGGCTGACCTTCCACTGAGACACGCTGTGGGAATAGACAACAATATTGTACTATAATTATGTAATATGATAAGTAGTATTGTGCTGTGTATAATGTGATGTGATAAAAATCTCCACAATGACAGTCCTATTACAATTATGAATGTATCAAGGCAACATGTTGTACACCCTAAATTTATACAGTTATATGTCAGATATATATATTTTTTAAAGATATGCTATGGAGGAGCCATGTTGCTAGATGTGTGCTTGCATGTGCATGCATGTGTGTGTTGGGAGGGGCGCGACTCCCTGGGGAGTTGGGGGCTGTGTGGCCTCAGTCTGAGCCCAAAGCATTGGCTGACCCTGGCAGGTGCTGGTGCTAAGGTTGGGGGGAAGGAAGTGGGATCCATTGTGATGAGACCAAACCCACAAGCCATTGCCTGGGGACACACCCAGTACAGGGAATGCCATTCTAGCTCCAGGCCGAGCCCTGTGGGTGGGGAGAGCCCCGCATCCTGGCAGCCACTGTCCAGAGGCTCTCCGCTGGGTCTGGCAGGTGTGGCGATCTGGGGAGCTGTGCAGGCCTAGCATGTAGTTGAGACTCAGGAAAGTTTGCTAAGGAGCGACAAGTGACAGAACAAGTGCCTGGAGCACAGGAGGTTCGGAGGAGGTACAAATCGAGGGGTTAGAAGAGGCATGATGATCAGAGTCAGGTTAGCAACACAGAGGAGGGGACCCCAGGGGACGCTAGAGAGCTAGGGCCAGCTCCTCTCTCCAGGTGGGGTAACTGAGGGAGCACTGGGGCCCGTTCAGGCAGAGGGAGGAGGTTAGGGTGACTTCGGGCATTGACTCCTTGGGACCCTGAACCCACTCTCCCACTGTCATCCCTGGGCCCAGGTGTGGGATCTAGGGAAACTCCCCGCCCTGAGGACTTGGTGCAACTCTCCTTGCCCAGGGCCTGCCTCTCCCTCTCTGCAGATTGTGCCAAGCATTGGGGCTTTTCCGTCACCCTGTGCCCAGGCAGGGCCGAGGGGGACTCTCTGCCTCAAGTGCACTCAGACCACCCCTGAGCTGCAGGTTCGTGGGGCACATCCCCCCGCCCCTGCCTCTTTCTCCGCCAGCCCTCGGAGCACAGGTGTTCATGTTTAAACAGGACTGACTTCCAGGATGACTCCTGGGATGGGCGTGGCTCGGCAGCCAGCCCTACTCCCAGGCCTGGGGCTGGCGGCGGGAGCCCAGGGCCAGGCTGGGGTGGAACCTCCCAGCTCTCCTGGCCCTTGGCTTTGGGACTTCCCCACCTGGAGGTGCCAGCCCTGGGCTCCTCTCTGGGGGTGCCTGCTCCGCAGCAGCTTCCCCTTGTGCCCTCTGGTGATTTTTTTTTTTCATTTTTTCCCATCCTGCAGCTTCTTCCGGTAAGGTAGGAGGGTGGGAACCTGCCTGGTCAGCCACCCAGTGTGTTCGTGAGATGTTTCACTTCCTGTTTCTCACAGGACCTGGCTTCAGGGACCAAAGGTTGAGCAATCAGTCAGTCAGTCAACATATTTTTATGGAGTCCCTACTGTGTGCCCAGCCCCGAGAAGGGCAGGGCTGGGACACACATATGGAGACACCAAAGTGGTCCTGACTTTGGTGGGAACCAGGAGAGCCAGGGCTTCTGTAAACATTCACTGAACACCAACTCCGTGCCAGGCCCTTCATCCCTCTCAGTCCCTGCCACCGTCCCACAGCTAGGTGGCCTCCCTCCTATTTTATAGATTAGGAAACTGAGGCACAGAGGGGTGAGGTAACCTTCTCAGACTACCCAGCTGGCAAGCAGCAGAGGGATTTGAACATGGGTCTAGCTGGTGCAGAATCTGCTCTTTGCCGTGACACCAGCTGCTTGGCAAATGGCCCTCACCTAGGAGTGGGTTGGCTTTCTGGCCTGGTTTCCAGAAACCCCAAGCTCAGCCTTACCCACTCCCGTGGCCCCCGCCTCTCACCACAGGAGCATTTCAATTACTACTCACTGGACACTGCTCTGGGCCACCTCGTCTTCTCACTCAAGTATGATGTCATCGGGGACCAGGAGCACCTGCGGCTGCTGCTCAGGTGAGGGTGGGGTGAAGGGCTCTGTGCAGCAGGGAGGGGGCTGATGTCCTATTAACCTGAGATCCCATCTCATTTTACCCGCTCTTCTAATTGAGGCCCAGAGAGGGCTAAGGATTTGCCTGAGGTTGCACAGCATGTTCGAGCCCGAGCCTGGCCCGGCCCCCATCCTCCCTGGGGTCTTCCTTTGCGTGGAGGGGCTCCAATCTCCTTCTCCCACTGCCTAGCCCCTCACTGTGGGCTTTCTCTTCCCAGGACCAAATGCCGGACATACCACGATGTCATCCCCATCTCCTGCCTCACCGAATTCCCCAACGTTGTCCAGATGGCGAAGGTGAGGCTTCGGCTTCTTCATGCTGGGCTCCCTTTGGACACCCTAGGTGGGCACACGGCTTGGGGCTGCGGCTTGGCCTTAGCACACCCTCACGCAGCCCCACGCCTCAGGACCTGCCTCTCGTGTTCCCACAATGTCCGTGTGCTGGGCCTCTCTCCCCTGCCTGTGTATTTTGACACCGTCTCAGAGCACTTTTGGAAACGGGACCTCAGTTCTCTGCACGCCGTTCTGAGCAACAGTAGGCCCACAGTCCTGCTTCAGCCATGGTTCTTCCCTCTCCCGTCTGTGCCGTGCCCGCCCAGACCTTGGCCTGGGAGGCCCAGAGGCCACCCCCCTTCACCTTTAGGTATCCCCTTATCTCCTCCTGCAGCTGGTGTGTGAAGATGTGAATGTGGATCGCTTCTATCCTGTGCTCTACCCCAAGGTATGGCCAGACCCGGGCCCCGCTCTCCTAAGGCGGGTGGGTAGCTAGGGGACTGAGCATTGTGGGCACCTGCTGGGTGCAGGGCATTCTTCCTTAGTTTCTCACTTACTCCTCACAATAACCTGCAAAATCCACAGTTTGCAGAAGAGGAGCCAGAGGCCCAGAGAGGTTCTGTGTCTTCCCCAGGGATGCACAGCAGCTAATAAAGGTCTGCATTTAAACCCAGTGTTGCCAGCCTTGGAGGCTTGCCTTCCCAAGGGCAACCTGTGCCCCTGAGCCAGGGGACTTCACTGGCCTTGACTTCTGACCCAGAGGGGACCTGGTGAGAGAGAATAACACAAGCACTTTCAAAAATCCTGCCCCACAGACAGCAGCTGCATTTCCAGGCACTGTGACAGTGTGGGAAAAGGGTAGGGACTTCGGTCTTTGACGAGCAACAGGGCTTTCTGAAAGAGGTGGGCCTTGAAAGACACATAAACCCTTGTAGCTGTGGCCGAATTCTAGAGCAAGACGTGGTCCATGATGGGTGGTGTGGTCCAGGAAAGGTCCCTAAAGGAAGGGGCCTCCGAAATTAGACCGCATCTCTCAGTTCCGAAGAGGAAACTGAGGCCAAGGTGAGGAGAGGAACTAGCTCCAGGTCCCACAGCAAGTTGGTGGGACTTGAGCTGTTCTAGGACGATGAGGTGGGTTTACAGAGGAACCAGGGAGGGAGCTGGGTGTTAGAGACTGGAGTAGGGGTGGGGCCTCATAGGCAAAACTCAGGAGCAATAAGGTTGAGCTTTGGAATCCAACAGACCTGAGTTCAAGTCCCAATTCTGCCTTGCAAGTCATTGGCCTCGGACAAGTTACTTAAGCTCTGAATCTTGGTTTCTTCATCTGTAAAATGGGAACAACAGGAATGTCTCCCTCATGGGCTTGTTCTGAGGAGTAAATGAGGTGATTCATGGGGCATGCCAGGCACAGCGCTTGGCACGTAGTAAGAGCAATAAATGACAGCTTGCAGAGGCCATCTGTTTCACCCATTGTCCTCACCCCCAGGCTTCCCGGCTCATCGTCACCTTTGATGAACATGTTATCAGCAATAACTTCAAGTTTGGAGTCATTTATCAGAAGCTGGGGCAGGTGTGCTCACTTCCTCTTCCCTGCTCCCCCACCCACCTGGCTGTGTACCTGGAACCCCAGACCTTTGCCAGGGAGGGAACCTCCCCAGGTTCTCAGCACCTTTCCCAGGGCTGCCAGGGGTCCTCCTTCCAGCCTTCTCTGGGGCTGGGGAAGCCGGCATCTCTGGCGTTCCAGCCCCCTGACCTTTGCCCTCTGTGCATCGCCAGACCTCAGAGGAGGAACTCTTCAGTACCAACGAGGAAAGCCCTGCCTTTGTGGAGTTCCTTGAATTTCTTGGCCAGAAGGTCAAACTGCAGGACTTTAAGGGGTGAGCATAAGGGTGGGATAAGCAGAGTACAGTCTGCCCCATGCCCTTGGGCAGGGAGGGAGCCCCCGTCCGGGCCCCATGGAGGCCTGGCTGGGGCTGGAGACTGAGCCGTGGCCTGGGGGCCCTGGGGCAGGTTCCGAGGAGGCCTGGATGTGACCCACGGGCAGACGGGGACCGAGTCTGTGTACTGCAACTTCCGCAACAAGGAGATCATGTTTCACGTGTCCACCAAGCTGCCCTACACAGAAGGAGATGCTCAGCAGGTAGTCTGGGCACCCACCCACCCACCCACCTGCTTCCCCCCGTCCTCCTGTCCCCCACCGCTGGTCCATTCAGTGTCCACAAGATCAGACTCTGTGGGCCCTGGGATACAGAAGATGGAAGTGACCCAGTCCCCACTATTTATGGACTCCAGTTGGGGCAGGGGAGACTAGATGTGACAAAGTTGTGAAAGTCTCAGTTTCCCCATCCGTAAAATGGGGATTAACAGTGGCACCTACCGCGTAGATGAGCGTAAATGAGGGATGCACGTACGGTGGCTAGAAGACTATCTAGTAGAGCAAGAACCCAACAAATACAGGCTGGTCTTTCTACCGGGACTGAAGGGCAGTATGGGGCCACGTAGGGGGACTGAGACTTGGCAGAGATGGGAGTCAGGAAAAGCTTTCAAGATAAAGTGCCTTTTAGACTGCAGAGGAGCTGGGAGAAGAGGGGCGGGGGCATGTTCCAGGTGGAGAAAACAGCTCCTGCAAAGGCCTGGAGGTGAGGAAGTGCAGGGCAAGTTCTGGAAGCTGACCTAGGAAATGTGCCACCTTGCCCTAAGCGTCAGGCAGGACTGTCTACCTTACCCCTCCCCTGGGGGATAAAACAGTAATGTGAGGAAAATGGAAATATTTATATCTTTCTTTACTTCATTTTATTTTCTTTTAATGAGATTTCCTGTTCATTTTAGCAACACGAATTTGGGTGGAACTTGTTGGTTAAAGAGGGGTCACGTTTAGGTATTTAACAAGAGAAGGGCTGAGAGGCAGGGCCTGGGGACCATGGGTTTGCGCCCCCTAACTCACCGTAGGGCCTTGCAAGTCACTTCTTTCTCAGCCCCCGTTTCCTCATCTGTCACAGGATTCCAAGAAAACAAATAATTTTAAGAGAAGTTTCTCACCACATTTTTTGGGCGGGAAAAGTGAATCCTTAGACATGCCCTCTGCCTACCCCAGAGCCCTCTCCCCCACCCCCACGGGCACCCTCCCCCATGCCCAGGGGCCCCTCTCTGGCCAGTTGTGAAGGCCTGTGGCCCTGTGCTCAGTTGCAGCGAAAGCGGCACATCGGAAATGACATCGTCGCTGTGGTCTTCCAGGATGAGAACACGCCCTTTGTACCTGACATGATTGCGTCCAACTTCCTGCATGCCTATGTGGTGGTGCAGGCCGAGGGTGGGGGGCCCGATGGCCCCCTCTACAAGGTGGGTGATCTCAGACCCTCCCAGGGCATCGGTCACTGTCCCAGACACAGCACCGCCTCACTCACTACGAAGCCTCTATGAGCCTCAGCTTTCCCAGCTGTAAATAGGGGGGCTGTCCCGAGGGCTCTAAGCCCTCCTCTTGCTCCAGTGATAGAAGATTCCCATCCTGTCCTCTCTGCTCCTCAAAGAGGCTGGTTAGCCTCCTTCCCCTTGACCATCCCCAATGACTCCTGAGATTTTACACCCCTTCCCGCCACTCAGGTTCAGGGCCAAGGACGGAGTTGCCGAAATCCTGGGGTGTAGTCACTCAGCCGGCAGTCACGGGCCCTCCCCCACCAAGGAGCAGACTCTGTGCCCAGCATGGGGCAGGATAGGGAGGTGGACTAGGGGTGCCTGGCAGGTGTGGGGACTCCACAGGGACTGCTGCCCTCCCTTCCAGGTCTCTGTCACAGCCAGAGATGATGTGCCCTTCTTTGGGCCCCCACTCCCAGACCCTGCCGTGTTCAGGAAGGTGAGAGGCTGCCCCCTGCCCCTGTCTTGGTGGGGACCGAATGGGTGGGGGCCGGGAGGGGGACACACATTC
This sequence comes from Mormoops blainvillei, assembly GCA_004026545.1. NCBI lineage: Eukaryota > Metazoa > Chordata > Mammalia > Chiroptera > Mormoopidae > Mormoops > Mormoops blainvillei. The sequence continues at coordinate 114,740 of PVJD01004893.1, forward strand.
TACCATTCTAGGTCCTGAAGCCCCACTCTGTGCCAGGGCAGCTGGGCCCCCGACTGTGCACCTGAGGCCTGGCTTTTCTGTTCATCTCGCTAAAAACTCCGCCTTTTATTTACAAAGTCACAAAACAAACTATCATTGTTTCACATTTTTCATAGCAGACTCTATGGCCTTTCCTCATTTCTATTATCTTATTGACAATGAGTCTTCTCTCTTCTAAAATGCCTGGGGAGCGGGCACACATCTCCCACTTTTCAAGAAGCCACACTTAGAGCCTTGGCTTTTGGCTCCCACAGACCTCAGCCCAGCCCCTTACCTCGGTGGGTTTGCTCTCCTGAGGGGCGGGCAGTCATGAAGGGCCCTCACCTGTGCCCGGGCTGGGGCGCTGGGCCCAAGGAAGTGCCCTGACAGGGAAGAGGGTGACATCTGGGCTTCAGCAGGGGGAGGCTCAGGGACTTCAGCCCTGGACACGCGGGGGCTCAGCCGCTTGCTTGTCTCTGTGTTTGCCTGACCCCCTCTTTCTTCTCCCCTCCACACGGGGGGCTCCCAGGGGCCTGAGTTCCAGGAATTTTTGCTGACGAAGCTGATCAATGCTGAGTATGCCTGCTACAAGGCGGAGAAGTTCGCCAAACTGGAGGTGAGGGTGGGCTGTAGGGGCTGAGCCCCTCCCCTCAGTCCAGAATTTTAGCCCCGCCCCTTGGGGAGGGAAAAGCCAAGTTGAGACCTTGGCGTGAGGGAGGGCTGCTAGGGGAATACGGGTTTGCAGGCGGGTAGAGCTAGGGTCAAGGGGGAGGACCAAGGCATTTCTAGAGATATGGGAGCTTTGCCTGGGAGGGGCCGGTGGGCAGGCGGCACCGAGGACTCCGTGGGGGAGGGGCAAAGTGGAGGTGGGGACAGGAGGCCAGATCTGGAAGGAGGGGCCTGAGGGAAGGCCGATGTAGGCTTGCGGTGGGGGGCGGACTCACTCCCCACTAACTCAGAAGGTGGCTGGGATTCGAACTGAGGGACGAAGGACTGATCACTGGGGTCTCTCCTGATGGCCTGGACCTGGCCCGCAGGAGCGGACACGGACTGCCCTCCTGGAGACGCTCTATGAGGAACTGCACATCCACAGCCAGTCCATGATGGGCCTGGGTGGCGACGAGGACAAGATGGAGAACGGCGGCGGTGGTGGCGGCTTCTTCGAGTCTTTCAAGGTGAAGGGCCCCTCTACCTGGACTCGAAGGGCCAGGGACCTGGCTGGGCTGGAGTCCAGGGTGGGGTTATGGACAAGCGCGGGGGCGTGGCTAGAGGCAGGCTCCCGCTGGGGATGGAGTTGGATGGGGATGTGGCCCTCGGTGGACTTAGGCTTTAGTTGGGTGGGTTTAGCCTTGGTGTGTCCTGTGAGGGGGTAGAGCTTGCAGTTGAGAGTGTAAAGCGGAGCTCTGGGGAGGAGCTACTGGTTGGAGGAGGGGCCTAGGAATGGGGGCGGAGGCTGCCTGGGAGTTCCGCTGAAGGCTGGAGCCCTTTGGGTGGCAGCAACAAGGTGTCCCTGGTGCCAAGGGTGGTGGCTGCTAGGTCAGGGTGTGAGAAGAGAGGAGGAGGCCTCTGTCCTGATTGAAGAAACAGGTCCCGGAGGAGTGTGTGAACCGAGTGGCCCTAGGAGAGGGATCGGGCTTGCGTGACCTTCAGCTTGTATGACCCACCCTGGCTGTCTCTGGTTTAGCTTAGTGTTAAGAGCACAGACACCTTGGATTCAAATTTCAGCTCTGTGGCTTACCAGCTTGCTCATTCTCTGAGCCTTAGTTTCTTTATCTGTCAGGTAGGGCGCTGGCAACTTATCTCATGCAATTGTCGAGGGTTATTTGTGAAAGAGATCAGTGCAATGGAAGTTAAAAAGCAAAATGCGAATCCCTGACCCTCTACCCAGCAGCTGTTGCCCAAAGTGAGAGGCAGAGGGAGGAGTTTCCTTTCTCCTCAGATAGCGCCTGGACTCCCCCAGATTGCAGGTCCCCAGGCGGTGGCAAAGAAGCCACCGCCTCCTGCACCCACAGGAGGAAGACTGGCCATCCTCCAGGTGCCCAGCAGGCCCCGCCCTCTTCCCAGGCAGGCCACAGGCTGGAGACGGGGGTTCACCTAGGGGTTAGCTCGGCTACCCAGGCCTGCCCCGGACTAAGGTGAACAGACCGTCTTTGAGAAGGAGGCCTAAGGAGAGCCTGCCTGTGCCCACTGGAGACAGGGAGGGACGCGGTGAGCAGGGTCTGGGGTGCCTTCTTCGAGGGAAGCTCCACGGACCCCACATCGCGTGGGTGCTGGACAGTGGGCCTGGATTAGGTCGGAGGATCTCTCGGAGGCAACAGAGCCCACAGTTAGGGATTTGGGTTTGACGCGTGGGTTCCAGACTCGCCTCTGCCTCGGTTCAGCGAGTGTGAAGTGGGCATGGTAACAGCGCCTCCCTCATGGGACGGATGGGGTGAGAGAGCCAACAGAAAGCACTTGGCCCCGCAGTACGCGTTCAGTATGGACTGACTGAAAAAAAGCAAGGGAGGGAGGGAAAAAAGCTTTAGGAAGACTTCCTAGAAGAAATGAGCTGAAATTTCCGGAGGGCTCTCTGTGCACGCTTTTGGCCATGATCCAGTATTTTCTTCAGTCCCCACAACAACCACACGAGAGGCTCACAGGCTCTGAAGGGTAAGTAAGTGGCTTGCACAAGGTCACCCATCAAGTTGGTGGCAGAGCCAAGACCCAAACTATCCTTGGCACCATGTGGACCTGACTCTTGTGTGGCCTCATGCAAAAGGACTTCCTGGGGTCACTCAGAGTGGCACTGGCGGGGAGGAACCAGATGCCTGGGTTTCCCTGAGGGGCGGGCGCTGATGAAGCCTGTGCCTCCCCCACCCCCACCCTCACAGCGGGTCATCCGGAGTCGCAGCCAGTCCATGGATGCCATGGGGCTAAGCAACAAGAAGCCCAACACCGTGTCCACCAGCCACAGCGGGAGCTTTGCACCCAACAACCCGGACCTGGCCAAGGCTGCTGGAATAGTGAGTGCCCTCCCCCGGGGGCCTTCAGCTCTCCCCTGCCCCCATCAGCCTGCTATCTGATGGTCACTCACCCTGGGCTCTAGACTCGGTCTAGCCACTGCTCTCCATGGGGGTCAAGTGCCCAGGCCGTGACACTGTGGTGCCGAGAGTCTCCTTGCCCGCTCCTCGGCCCTCCCTTCCCCCCTGGCCCCATGTTCAGGTGCGACTTTGGCTCAGCTCTGGGGCAGCCTCTGTGTCACATTTCTTATTGAGCACCTGCTGTCTATCATGTGCTGGGAACTGGGCTGCTGTGTGGGCACCTGCTCTGTGGGCACCTGCTGTGCGAGCACCTCCTTGAGTTCCTGGGAGCACCTACTGTGTGTGTCGGGCTGTGGGCATGCACTGTGTGTCCGGACCTGGATTTCTTTGTGAGCACCTGCTGTGTGCCTGGCTCTGAGATGCTGGTGGGGACCTGGGCTGTTGTGTGGACATATACTTTGTGAGCACCTACTGTGGGCCAGGCCCTGAGTTTCTGTGAGCATGGACTATGTGTCAGGTCCTGTGTGCCCAGCCCTGGGCTGCTGTGTGAGAAGCTTCTGTATGTCAGAAAATGGACTGCTGAATGAGCACGTAGTGTGTGCTAAGCCTGGATATCAGTGAATACGCACTGTGTCAGGAGGTGAGCTGTCGTGTGAGCATTTACTCTGTAAGCGCCTACTTGTGTGTGCCTGGCCCTAGGCTGCTGTGTGACACCTCCTGTGTGCCAAGGCCTGTGTGGCCATGGCTACCTGCCGTGTGTCAGGAATTGGGCTTCTGTGTGAGCATATCCTGAGTGAGCACCTACTGTGTGACTACTTACTGTCTGCCAGGCTCTGTGGGATTCTGCTACTAATATACTCAGGAGCTGTGCTGGGCCACAGGATGGGCAAAGGCCTTCAACTTTGGGCCTAGCTGCTTTCCGCCACCTAGTGTCCACCCCTGGCACTGCACCCACTGCTCTGCTCCCCACTCCCCATCCGTTCTTCCTCCTATTCCTCCATCCATGCATCCATCGCTCCCTCCCCGCTTCATCCCTCCATTAATCATGTATTGACCGTCTGCTGCATGCCAAGCCCTGTGCTCAGTGCTGTGGGGCTGTGTCCCTTGTGGTGAGAAGGACCTCCCGTCCCAGTCCCTGACCCATGATGTGGCCTGGCCAGGGAGCAAGGCGGGTCCTCTGCTGTCCAACAGTTACCAAGCCCAGTGTCACTGGAGAAGCAAGCCCGCCCTCCCCCCAACTCAGACTTACAAGCCGCCCCTGTCCGCGCTGGAGTGGCCCAGCCTCCTGTGGGTGGCTGCAGCGGGGCCCCAGAGACAGGGCCCGGCCAGCAGCACCCGCCGTGGCAGTAACCAGAGCCATTTCTGTTTTTGTTTTTGCACAACTCTCCCCTCTCTTCGTTTTACTTCCTTTTCCTTCCACTCTCTCCTCTTTCCTTGTTTTCCCTCCCCCTTCTCTCTCCCTCCCTCCTCCTCCCCGTGGCCTCTCTCCACCTTCTCGCATGTTTCTATTTCTTCTGTCCTCTGGCTCTTTTTACTTCCTCTCCTCCTCCCTCCCTCTCACTATTCTCTCCCTCCCTGCCCATCGCTGCCGTGTCTCTCCCTTGGGCCAATCTTCGTGTCTGTCTGTCTGTCCGTATTTCAATCTGTGTCCCTCCTGTGGCTCCTCCCATATGTTCCTGTCTCTGTATAACCGTCTGTGTGTCAACCTCTCTTTCCTCTGCCCTCTCTCCCTCTCTCCCCACCTCTTCTGTCCTTCACTTCCGTGGCCTCGTCTGCCTCTCTCCCAACCCCCTGCCCTGCTCTCTTCTTTGTTCCTCTCTGTCTTTCCCCCCTTTCCCTGTCTCCTCTCTCTGTGCCGATCCTCTCGCCATCTCTCTCTGACTCTCCCTCTCTCTCTATCTGTGTCTCCTTGCCCTGCCCTCTGCTGCTTGCCAGTCATTGCTTATTCCTGGGAAAAGTGCGAATAGATTCGGACGCCGGGGCAGTGCCATAGGCATAGGAACCGTGGAAGAGGTTGTCGCCCGCGGGGCCGCCGGTTCTGGAGGCCACCTGCACGCGCTGTTCTCTGCTCGCTCTCAGGACGGAGGCCATATTGGGGACGTTGCCCCCCTTCCCCCAGGACAGTCCCAAGGGCGTGCAGGTCGGAGTGCTGGCCGCTCTGATGGCACTCAGCACCTGCTTTGGGGCCTGGTACCTATGCCAGAGCCAGTGCCCCGTGCCAGGGGCTTCTGGCCCTGCCCTGCTCCTGGGACCCTGGCCTAGTCCCTACCACAACCTGGTACCCAAAGACCCTATGCCCAGCCACACGTCCCCCAATATCGCCAGTTCTGCATGGAGCTCCTTCCCTCCCCTCTGCCCTGACTCTGCCTCCCCACCATGAACTGGCCTGGGGGTCCTGCCCTCCATGACTTTCTGGGGCCCACCTCCTATGCGTGTGAAACAGGGGTGGGAGGTATCTGTCAGCTGCTGGCCTAGAACCTCCCCGAGCCAATTTGGAGACTCTGGTGTGGGGCAGGGCTGGCATGGGGCAGGGCTGGCATGGGGCAGGGCTGCTGCGCCCCCTCTCTCCCCACTGACCTTAGGCTGCAGGTCCTATGAAGCCCTCAGGAGTGGAGAGGGAACTGCCACTCTGAGGATTTGGCCTCTCCCATCCCAGCTGGAGTGGCTGCCAACCCCTTCGTGCCTAGCCCTGCTGTGTGATCTCGCACGGCGGGGGACCTTGCCCTCCCGGCCCATTCCCCCTGTAAACTGGGGGGGCTTCCTCTGCAGGCGGGCACTTTCTCCTGTTCATTCTTGCTCTTTGCCTCTGCTTCAGGGCCTGGAGCAGCAGGGCTTGGGGGGCCTGTGGGGGGCACCCGGCACCCAGGGCAGGTGGGCACTGAGTTGGGGGCCTCTCCCCGCAGTCACTGATTGTCCCTGGGAAGAGCCCCACGAGGAAGAAGTCCGGCCCATTCGGCTCCCGCCGCAGCAGCGCCATCGGCATCGAGAACATACAGGAGGTGCAGGAGAAGAGGTGGGTGGGGCGGGCGGCTGGGGCGTTTCTGCGTCTCCTCTGCCCGTTGCCTGACCCGCCTTCAAGTGGCAAAGCGAAGCAGGCGGGGGGGAATTCCTGCCCCTCTGCCCCTCGGTTCCCTGCTGGCGACAGCTGTACAGTCAAGCTCCCGCTGGGCACCAGGCCAGCACGTCGCCTAATGTGATGAGCTTTCATCCACTCAGCAGTTCTGCTGGCTCCCTGGGGGTCCCACCTTGCGCATCAGGATGCTGTAGGTCAGTGGGCTCAGGGGTTTGCCCAAGTCACACGGCCAGTGGGGGACAGAGGTGGGATTTTCGGCTAGTCTGTCGGGGCCTGTGAACACATCTGTGTGGCCAGGGGTGGGCAGCATGCCGTATCAGCAGCAGGGCAGCTCCTCGGAAGCCAAGGATAGTTCCTGGGTTTGAATCCCATCTTTACCACCATGGGGCTGTGCAACCTTGGGAAAGTCACTGTACCTCTCTGAGGCTCACTGTCCCACTCTGAAAAATGAGGATAAGAACATAAGCGGCGTCATGGGGCTAGTGCAGGGGTGCGGTGCAATGCATGTGAAGTGGGGTGGCAGGTGCACTTAGGCTCAGGAATGGTGCTGGCGCCGTCCTCAAATCCTGGGTGCAAGTCTTGGCTTTGGCATGGCCTAGCTGTGCATCCCTGGGCAGTTCCCTCCTATCTCTGGACCCCAGTTTCCTGATCCATAACGGGACAGTTATACCCTCTTCCATGGAGAGGAGGGCTTGGGCGTGTCCTGTCTTATGCAGGTGCTCCACGGTACCTGCCCAGGCCTGGCCAGTTAGCTGCAGGGACTGCTCTGAGGTTGGCCTCCGAGGAGACAGGGTGTGGGAATAAGCCAGGGGGTGCCCATGACCTGACCTCCTCTCACCGTCTGGGCCTCCTTCTATCCTGGCGCCAGGCCCGGTGCTGAATTCCCCCGCTGCCCCCCTGTGCCCCACAGGGAGAGCCCCCCGGCTGGCCAGAAGACCCCAGACAGCGGGCACGTCTCACAGGAGCCCAAGTCCGAGAACTCCTCCACTCAGAGCTCCCCAGAGATGCCAACGACCAAGAACAGGTTGGAGCTCGGGGCCCACTATGCTGGGGGCTTGGGAGTGGGGGGTCTCATTTTTTCCATCCCCACCTGGGCCTGGGGCTGCCAGGGAGGCCTGGGCACTCTCTCAGGTCCTCCTTTGACCCGCCACCAAGCTCTGGAATACAGTGGTGACCGGGGCATACATGGCGCGACAACCCAGTGTAACATAACCTGATGAGCTATTTCCAGATTGTTATGATCAAAGGAAAACAAAGGAGGGATGCGATGAAGAACAACTGGGTGGGTGGGGGAGGGAGTTAGGTGAGTGCTGAGCGAAGGCATTGACAAAGGGGCGAGGTTTGAATTGAAAGCTGAGTGAGGAGTCAGCCCTTCAGAGGGAAGAGGGTTCCAGGTAAGAAGCACAGCCAGTGCAAAGGCCCTGGGGCATGCTTGAAGGATGGAAGAAGGGTAGTGCATTGGAGGCAAGTTAGTGAGGGCCAGGTCCTCGTGAAGGGGCTGGGGCAGGGGCAGGAATGGAAGCAGGGAGGCCGGCCCGCAGGCTGCCCCTCCCTTCAGTGCTTGTTTGGCTGAGCCCCTCAGTGCTGGCTCTGGGGGCATGGAGTGGATTCAGCCTGGCATGAAGGGTCAGGCATATGAACAGAGAAGCAGGAAAGGGTGACAGGGACGGCAAGAGACAAGGCATGCAGGACCCAGAGTAGGGAGGTCACCCTCCCACGAGAGGAGGAGTCAGGGAGGGCCTCCCCGAGTAGGGGTCCTTGGCTGATTTTTGAAAGACGAATTTGCTTTTTGGGATTTGAGGGGAAGTGTAAGACTCCTGGCAGGAGACAGAAGGGCCTGAGCGTGGAACAGAACAGTGAGAGGGCCGAGAGTGCAGACGGTGGTGTGGGAAGGCCGGGGCCCCGCCTGTCCTTCCACCTGCGGCTGCTGACTTGGGGCTGGGCGCCGGCCTCTCTGTGCCTTGGTGTCTCCTCATCCGTAAGACGGGCCTAATAATGGCGGCAGTGAGACAGTTCAGGTAAAAGCACTTAGAACAGTCGGGCGAATGTGCACTAGATGGTAGTATTATTAAATAGTTATTGAGACAAAGCCAAAAAAATTAGACTTTATCCGGGGAACTCTGAGACAAGCTTTGAGCAAGGTGGGGACATGGCCAGACGCACATGTTAGGGAGGACAGTGGCCTGCATGGTGGGGAGGGCAGGCCCAGAGGCCTAGGGAGCTATGAACAACCACAGAGGTGCCGGGCAGGCTGTAGGCAGGCCTCCCTGGGCTGGGAGGGCGGAGGACAGGGGTCTTGGCCCAGGAGGGACCCTGAGTGGGTGCTGGCTGATGGGGTGCTGTCTGTGGCAGAGCGGAGACAGCAGCCCAGAGAGCGGAAGCGCTGAAGGACTTCTCCCGCTCCTCGTCCAGTGCCAGCAGCTTCGCCAGCGTGGTGGAGGAGACGGAGGGTGTGGACGGGGACGATACAGGCCTGGTGAGAGGCCCGAGGAGTGGGGGTGCTCCACAACAGACTGGAATGGCGGCTCTTTGGTCTCTGGAGCCGCTTGGGGTGGAAGCATGAGCCTGGGTACAGCTCAGATGTGGTCAGCGGACCCAGCCCAAAGGAATAACACAGACTAACCCTCCGCTACTCTGAAACCTTCCACGCTCCCCAGTGTCCCCCACAGAGAGCCCAAGCTCCAAGACCTTGGAAGATCTAGTCCCTCCCTCCTCCCCGCCCTCCTCAGCCTCATCTCTTACCACTGCAGCAATTCTGCACAGCTTTGCAGTCTCCCAAACGGACCAGGCTCACTCCACCCCCGGCCCTTTGCACGTGCCGTTTGCTCTGAGTCCTACTCGTCCTTCTCGGCCCTGCCTCACACCACCTCCTTTTGCAAGCCTTCCTGATTTTCTAGTCCCAGAGTTAGGGATCCCTCCTTATGCTCACGGACGCCTGTCCCTTGCCAGGCCCTCTCCCGGGCGCCACAGGCACAGCAGGGAACAGTGCAGACCAGGCCCTGCCTAATGGGGCCTAGAGTCTAGAATCACAATAGTCTCTTCACAGCCTTCTCACCTCCTAGCCTTTGAGGTCTCTGAGGGCAGGGACTGTGCCCGATGTCCTCCCGTGGCTTGACCCAGGAGAACATCAGCGAATGTTTGTTGAATGAATGAATGGGAGTGTGTGGTGCGTGGCAGTTCCCACTTTGTCTCCCTGTGGTCTCCCTGGAGCAGACATTGCTGGGCCCCTCCTCTCTGCAGGGAGGCAAGGGTATGGGGGTTGTGGATTAGAGCAGGGCAGAGGTGGCTGGAGGGGGAGGGGAGCCAAGCCAGTGCCATGAATGAGGGCTGACATCCCTCTTCCTCTTCTCCCTCTGTCCCCAGGAGAGCATCTCGTCCTCAGGGACCCCCCACAAGCGGGACTCCTTCATCTATAGCACGTGGCTGGAGGACAGTGTCAGCACCACGAGTGGGGGCAGCTCCCCAGGTACCGGGCTGGGAGCAGCTGCGCCCACCAAGCAGGGCCTGCTCATGGCAGGAGGGGGTCAGGGCTGGACACAGAGGGGTGAGAGCACTCCTCATGCCCCAGGTGGTGGGTATGGGACATAGGGGACAGCGGGTGGGTCTTCATTCAGCCTAAGATGATGGGTGGCTTGGAGGGCTGGTGGCTTCTGCAAGGGTCTTGGAGGATGACAGGGAGGTAAAGAAGGGAGTCAGGGTGGGGTTCCCTGGGGGGAGGAACGTGGCAGGGATTGGGAGCATCAACCACTGCTGACCGCCCATCCAAGCCCACCTCCCTGGTGCCTCCCCACGGCCAGTGAGATGGCTCCTTCCTGCCCCCCCTCCCCAGGCCCCTCACGGTCACCCCATCCAGACGCTGGCAAGTTGGGGGACCCTGCGTGCCCAGAGATCAAGATCCAGCTGGAAGCGGCTGAGCATCACACCCCCCAGCTGGTACGTGCAGCCACAGGGGGACCAGGGATGGGGACTGGACCACGAGGTGCCCCTGGGCCAGGAGGGCTTGGGCTCATCCGGCCTGGGCACAGCCAGTGACTTCTGCTTACCTGTGTCTTCTGCTCCACGTCGACATCCGTCCTGTCCCCTGCCTCGTCGCCATTCTCTGTGCAGGGCTGTTAGCCAGGCTCCCCTCGGAAGGTGACTGAGCAGGTCAGACCCAGCCCTCAGCTCTCATTTGGTGGGGAGGGGATGGGATGGGCATGGGCAGGAGGGTGGACCAACTCCCTGTTCCTCTGTCCCCTCTCTGGGCTGAGAGCTTTGTATCTGGGTTTGAATCCTCTGCCACTCAGATACTTGGGCAGGTCATTGGCCCCTCTCCGGGTCTCAGCTTCCTTATCAGTGCAATGGGGCCAACAAATGCTGCCTCACCTCTACTCATGAGTTGCTGGGAGGATTTGATGGGAACCTGAGAGGGACTTGGGAATTGCTGGGATGGAGGGGCTTGGGGGATTCCCAGTGAGAAGGAAAGATCCAGAGCCTGGAACTCCAAGGGTGGGCCCTGTCTCCCTGCTTTATGGTGCCCCCATCTCCCTTTATCCTGCAGATGAGGTCGAGGAAGCACAAAGTGAAGATAGTGTGTCAAATCCAGGCAGATGGGACCTCTGCCCCCAAGGCCACCACCAGCCTGTGGGCTGGCCCCCGTCTCCCCGACCCTCCCCTTGGCCCACCTTCTGGGTTGCCTCTGCAGCGCGGAGCCATCCAGACCTGGGAGCGGGGAAGCTGCTGGCATCATCCTTACCCCCCCAGGCTGGGGGGCCAGGCTGGCGCAGGGAGTGGCCAGTTGCAACAAGACTGCAGGCCTGGCTTGTCCCCACGTGGGCCCTCCGCCACACCTTAATGCCCCTCTAGGCTCAGGGGGAGCGAGATGGGAAGGGGGACTGAGCCGTCTCAGCGCATAGTGAGCCTGCAGGCAGCAGGAGGTGAGATGTGAGTGAGCACTGGGTTGGGAGTCCTGAGTTCTGGCTTCCAGTTCAGGTTCTGCTGTGTGACTCTGGGCAGGCTACTCCCCCTCTCTGGGCACCTCAGCCACAAATGGACAAGATTTATTTCAGAGGTCACTGGAGACCGTGATTCCATGCACCTGCCCCAGAATGGGGGACTGTCCTTCCAGGCGCCTCCCACCGCCCCACCCTGCTTCTTAGGGTCCCTGGGGCCCCAGGCGAGCTGAGGGTCAGGGCACTGGCTATGCCTGTTGGCCCTCCTGGGACCTCCAGCTCTACCACAGATCTGCCGATGCCCTGCCCACTGCCCCCACGTGACAGACAAGTGACCCCTTGCAGGAGGGAGGGGCGCCTGCCTGGCTCCCGAGCCAGCACCCAGCCTCGCCCCTGCCGTTCCGTATTCTGGATGCTCCAGGCCGACGGGCCTCCGCTGGCCTAGAGTTACAGGTCTCGCCTTTGCAGCCCCCCACTCCCATGGAGGGGTAGCCAGGCACAGCTGCTGTGAGTCCACATCCTGTGTGTATCTGTCCAGACTTTTTAGGCGCCATGCCAAAGGCCAGCCTTCCCGCCCCAACACCCGTT
>PVJD01004894.1:0-126424 GCA_004026545.1 Mormoops blainvillei
CTATTTTCTATGTAAACTAGTTCTAGATATTGCATCTGGCCTAAATAAATATTGCTGCTTTTCTCTCCTTTAGAGTTTGAGGGGCTCTTGAGCTCACTATGCAAATTAAATCCAGCCAAAGGCCAAATCGGTATGCTGTGGCCTGAACCCTTAAGCTATTTTTAAGAGAACTGCCCTCTGGTCACGGCCCCTCTCTTTTCATCCCTCCCACAGCTGTTGCTGAGAGAAACTGTCACCTGGCAAAGAAGGGCAGCAGCAGCTGTCAGTGCAGAGAAAGGCTGAAGCCCCGTGGCCACACTCCCTCCTCCTTCTGAAGCCAGGCAGCTCTGATCAGGTGAGCAGTGACACTTAGGGTCAGTCTGCCCCTGGGGCAGTTGGACATCTGCCTGGCGACCTTCAAGGCCACCTGCCTCTTAGAGAAGGCCTAGGTGGAGGGAAAAGCAGCAGCTACCTGTTGTCATTTCTGCTCTATTTCTGATGAATGTGGAGTTCATCTTTTGTGTTGGGATAAAGCCCCAGATGCCTCAACACGAGATATCCGGTTTGCTAGAATCTGACATATTGGGTAGTTTAGGTGGCATGGACCCCAGAGCTCCCTCTGGAGGAGACCCATGTCTAGACCCACGCTTACACTGGGGCTGATGGAACTCTAGCTGTCACCATTCACGTGGATTTACTTCTCTCTGACCTTTCATCTTTGTTGACATGAATGACAGAGCCATTAACTGTTCAATATGTGTTATAGAGATCACCGAGTAAACCACTTAGTACCAGGGGCAAGGAAATGGAGGCCTAGAAAGAGAGTGGTTTGCCCAAAGACAAGACTAGAATCAAGTCTGATCTGGTCCCTAATTCATTTCTCTTTCAACGGTAGGTCCCTCACAGCACTTCGAGTGTGTACTGCGTGTTCTCACTATCTTGAGATACGCTTGTTGCATGGAGGAGGCACCTATTAATTTAATAGTTTAATATTAAATAATCTTCTCTTTCAGATGAACAGACCATAAGTAATGAAATGCAGTAGCCCTCTGTGGGTCAGTTAGACATATTAAACATAGCAAGAATGGTCAGGGGAAACCACGCAGTGAAGATACAGCACCATCGATGGTCTTAGAGGCCATAATACACACTACGGCTGTGTTGACCTAACTGGCCTTTGGGAACTGCATAGAGGGCAGATGGGTGGCAGAAGGGAAAGCTGGTGAGTGACTAGGGGGGAGCAAGTAAACATGTTCCTCAAAACTCTCTAAAAAATGGATTCACCAATTCCATGGTCCCAAACGCTCACCTATTACTGATTAATAAAGTGAAGCCTACAGGTACGAGAAAGCAAGCCTCAAAGGAAATAATCTCAAATGTCAAATCTGTCTATTCTATTAAAAAAAAAAAAACCCCACCTAGCTATAAACATAGAAAAAAAGAAGTTGTAGTGTGTGATTCAATGGCAGGGATCATGCTGAGGTCACGTTTTTTTCCCCTTCTGGTCCCTACCATTCCTTCCCGTGTGCCCCCAGGACTCAACAATGTGCAGTACAAATAAGAGGCAGTCACAAATATTTTAACTCAGTGGCATTTTTCCACATTCATCTAAAATAGGTAGAAATCTCAATTCCCCTTATTCATGATTTTTCAAGTGGCCTGGGTTTGCTTGGCACTACAGACAATACAAGGGCAATCAGACAAGAATGACATGCCCTAAGGAGTGGAAAAGTAGACATTAAAAACACTCGCTGGAGCACGTCCTCAGCATGAGGAGCAGGCAAGCCGTGCAACCAAGCCTCGGAGGGCACAGGCCAGGCGGAAAGCACCTGCTCCCGGGGATCTCACGGTCCCATTATTCTCCACGTTTGCTCAGATTAATCAGAATCCCCAAGTCTTCTGAGACTCCCTAACACCCAACTAACAGCTACATCAAGGGTAAATGTATGCTAATCTGTCAGTGTGTACACCCCATGGTCATTAGCTTGGAGGCTGGCTCCTCTACACAACTGCCAAGGGTTTCTTAAACAGAGAACTAATGGAAATGTCTTTAATAATTCTCCACGCTAATTCTGTATAAATTTTAGTGTTCACACACGTGCACCTGCAATTTTTTACCAAGTATCTACAGAATCTTATAATTTTGCAAGATGGCTTCTGGCAGACAGTAGTTTCTAAGGGAGAAACCGCTCTTGGAAGTATGTAGGTTACTCAAGTGCATTTAATAGAGTCCATCGAGGGCAATTTGTCTTCAAGAATAACAATATAAATATTTTTATTTCGGTCACACTCATTAACTGTATCCTTCCCAGACCATATTTTGGAGTAGCTCCATGTACTGAATTAACTAGTTATTTTCATGTTTGTTTAACTGAGAGCCCCCCTGCCATCCTCCTGGAACAACTGTTGTTTATCGGCCATGAGGATCAGCTTTACTTTCTCTGCCAAAGGTAAATACCCTAAAGGATTCCAAAATTACACTGAATGAAAATTTGGATGAGCACCATTTGTGCTTTAATTTGAGTAAAAACAGTCTTCAAAGGTTATGTGCGGTGAAGGAGATTTGGCTTATTAGATAGGCCTGAGGTTCTTACACATTTGAAGTTATCCCAAGCAGACTGGAATTTATCCCGAACTGGTTATTTTGTGTGGACCTATGCTTGGAAATAAAACAATTAGTTTGAAAACAATGGTGTGTCTGGTTTGGCTCCTCAGGGCCGCAGGATCCATTAAGTGTCAATGTGACGAGACTGGCCCATGTGTTCACCGCCATCCGGCCAGCAAGCCATCACCGCAGGACCTCCAACCCTGACCTCCCTTCTGCACCATCCAGGCACATCCCTGCCTCTTCCCAGACTCCTGCGCTTCCTGACCTATTCCGCTGGCCCACCATGGCCTCGAGAGAGTCATAGTCTCCCTGAGACTCAGTGTTAACGTTAAACTGGGAATAATTTGTACCTTCTAAGTTGAATAGTACCTTTAGGGATAAATGAGATAATGCGGGTAAAGCATCACAGTATCTGAAACACAGTAAATATTTAATTAATGCATGTTATCATCATGACCCTCCTCCTCCTCCTCTTCACCAGCTGGCCCAAAGTAAGGAGCAAGGTAATAGCAGGGTGATGGAGAAGGAGGGCACGGAGCTGGGTCAGCAGGGTCCTAGCAGTGGGGAAAGGGATCTGGGATTGAGGCCTGAAACATTACCAAACCTGAACTCTCAGCAATCTTTCAGCCTGCCAGAGGGCAGATGTGGAAAGAGTTGATAGAGTACGGTGCTGACATAATGGGCCATTTCACCGCTAGGTAAATAAGAATACAGTGACGATATGAAAGGCTTGGGGTGAATGTTCCATCCAGTGGATATAATTCAGTCCTCACATCACACTGCTGGAAACTCTATATCCCATCTTATTCCATATCAAACAGCTGTTTCCTATAGGGAGTTTATGCTACAAGCTGTCCTTAATGCCTTTGGTACTTTTTACGTTGCCTTTATTAATTTAGAATAAAGGTATGTGTGCCCAGTGGAAAAAAGTTGTCTATAGTAAGCTAAGCTTTGAAATTCCCAAGCTGGTCCCCAACAACCATGCCATCCACAAAGCTAGGTGACGACAGCCAATGTGCAGTCTTCCCAGTGCCAGCTCTGCCCCGCACCCTCGTGGGCCCGGGACCAGTCTCCTGTGAGCCTTTCTCATCACCTATTCCCATTACTGATACTGCCTTGTTTATAAAATGCACCCTTTGAATGTGACCTTGTTAGAGCACAAATCAGGCCATGTCACTTTGCCTACATAAAACCATTACATTTGAGAATGAAATCTAAAGTTCCTACCGCAGGCTACGAGGAACAGCACGCCCTGGTTCATTGTTACATCTTCAGACTCATCTAGAACTCCTCTCTCTGTCATTCCATACCTCCACTGGCCTACCTTCCAACATGCTGACCTCTTTCCCATCTCATTTGTGTCTGCCTTCCTCCCCATGTGGAAATCTTCCACACTGGCCCCTCCTGGCTACTTGTACTCATCTCAAATGTCACTTTCTCAGGTGGCTTCCCTGATCAGCACTTTTATTACCTTTACAGCCTTTTTTACCATGGTTGTCATTTTGTGCATTTGCTCGCGTACTTGTTTAGTAATAACTGTGGTTCCCCAGGAGGAGGAGCCTCTAAACCAGCTGTCTGCACAGCCCCCAGGCCACTGCCTGGGGCGGAGCAGATACAGGTTCAGTATGTAATGAACACATATGTGAACGCTTCCTTCAAGACTATCCCATTGTATGCAAAACGGCATGATGTTTTATAATTATGCTCACTATTTCGTTACTAAAATTCGGGGGATAAGAATGGGATCACACAGAAGAAAAAAGGGAAAAAAAGTAATGTGTTCTATAAAAAGGCCAGAGAACTATTGATTAGAGCTAAATCACTTGATGATAGTTGTTTAAAAGAGAGATCCCAGAATCTTACGAAAGAAACAAAACTGAGAACTAACATATATATGTAGGTGAGATGTCTTCTTTATAAAGCCATCGAGAAATCCTAACATTGTCCGTACCCTCAGGTCCTAAACCTTTTCATGTTATTTATTCCTTTCGGAAGAACCTGATTCCGCATTTCACTGTGTGTCACTAATGATGACCTATTCACCGACTGGCTTGCAACAGAGATTCTGGCTGGGTTTTGTGTGCCCTTGAACAAGGAAAAATACCTCCTCCCTGATGATTCATTTTGAAAAGTAGGAAGAGATTCTCAAATAGAGCTTGAGAACTGTTACAGCAGGAGGTGGGGGTGGGGGACTGTGTTATAATTACAGTTATTTTCTGTTTTAGAGACAAAAAAATGTACAGATGATTTTTTTAATTCTTCCTCTTCTACTCAACCACGTGCCCACCAATTCCTCTTACTGAACAGAGAGCTTTAAAGGGATGCAGGTGTTAAAGTATATTCATATGGAAAATGCTCCTCAAACACGGGTCTGAATTATACTTGGTGACCAATTGTGTGAATATTTATGGTAGAGTTTGCTCATCCCTTAAAGGGAAGGGTATTTTTTCAATTCTTATATCTTGATAAAACACTTGCCATATTATATATATTCTGCCTTTCTAAAGAAAACCTCTGTTAAAATAGTATATCTAGTTCTTTACTTTTACATTATTATAAACTATGGTCAGGCACATAAACTGTCTTTAAGTTATCATTCCCTCTTGTCTTATTTTCTGTTTCACCTACAGGGACTTCAATGAACATATAAATGTAGCTGGCTATCTGGACAGGTCATGCCGTGGGTTTTTGAGACTTTAATTTTTAGCCTGCTAAACCAGCCATTTTCAACTCGTGTGTCGTGGCACACTGGTGTGCTGCAAGAATTTTTAAAACACGCAGTACCTGACTGTTTAATTGGGGCACTGACTTTGTTTCTTTTAGACTGTCAAATTAAAAAAATGACAACAGCTGTTCAGTTGTGAACGCATCAAAATTATATCTGTTTTTCTGTCAGATAGGCAAAAAAAAAATTGGGGGGTTTGCTGCAGAATTTTACTAATTAGTTTATGTGTGCCATGAGATGAAAAAGGTTAAAAATCGCTGTGCTCAAGTTACATGTATTTTTCACAATGTCATCGGGTAACTATCTATAGAAAAGGGAGCAATATGGTAACAACTGTTATTTCTAAAGGTAGCCATACTTTGGCAGAGTTAGGCTAATGGCTGTATACACAGAAAGACATGTATATACTCACATACCTCTTCTCCATCTCTCCAAAAGCCCCTTATTAGGTTGTTGTGGTCTGTAGCTTTGTGACCTCCTGCATTCGATAACAAGTCTTGTACACAAACAACTGGGTAAGAAAAACAGAGTGAAGTAGAGAGGTGCAGGAAGGGGGTTGAATTTGAAATGTAAGTCCTTAATTAAACTTGAAACTTGACACATAGACTTCCACTTCTAACAGATTAGCATAAATACTTTATTAAATCAGCAAACTGACACCTGGGATGTTTGAGGTCAAGAGTAGTTTAGTGATACCAGCTCAGGAGAAAACACTACCAAATTCCACTTTGCAAGCTAGCAAGATGGCCGCAGGCCAGTCATGAAGGCAAATTGTGTATGTGTGCGTATACACATAAATGTGTATAGGATGAGGTGAAGCTAAAAATGGAACAAATTTGTGGCAGGTATCTAAAAGGCTAAGAAAAATCTCTTAGCTCATATCAGATGAAACATTCATCACTTGTTTTGGCCCCCAACTTAATCACTTTTAACTGTAGAACCAAGAATATAACAAACCAAAATTTTAACTTAACCCTGTTTAGATCTGCATCTCATTTTTAACTTTGTGTTTAATTCTAACATTTGACTTTCCACATTACTTTTGCGAGGCCCATGACAAACATTCTGTACCCATCAGTGAATACAATCCCCGAATCATTGTTTAAAGATCTTCAGCTCTCTGCCACAGGGGCTCTCCTCACTTGTGCAACAGTGGTTATTTAAATGCATAGGCCTTGCTTACACTCCCAAAGATCTACCAGTAATTCTTTCACGAGGTTGCATCTATAAATTCAAAGCAATATTAGGCCTTGAAAAGGACCAAATTGCTTGTGCCAAGTCATGTGCCTATTCAGAGAAATTAGTAACAGAGTAGAGGAAAAAGATATGCTCACACATGCAAAAATATAACAAATGATCTTTTAAAACCTTATAAAATAAATAACTATATTTATTTGCCTTCATTGTATAGTGGCCAAAACTGCTGGACAGAATATAGGTCCTTCTGCTGGAGCCCAGTTGTCTTTCTGCTCCTCTTGCTAACAGCCCAGGGCTAGGCTGGGGCGGGAAGTGTCTTAATGATTCCTTTCAAAACCAAGGCAGCAGAGACAATAGAAATATTGCACAAGAGAATTAAATGTTTCAAATTTTGTTCCACCCTGGGCAGAGAGTAGGAGACATAAATATTCTCAAGTATTGAGATCGAGTTTCCCATCTCTTTGTCAATTGTTGGCAATAGCTGAAAAGAAAATAAAAAAAATTTAGGTAATATACACATTCCACCTCACACCTAGCCTTTCAGCTAGACGTAGGAAAAAAAAATGAAGTCCTCTTCAAAGTACAGAGGTAAAATCCTGCAGAAAGAGACCCAGAGGCATTCTGCCAAGAGAATACAATGGGCTGTTCTGAGGTTTTTTTGTTTTTTTTCCCCTGCACAAGATAGAATCATCTCATTTACAAGGAGAGTTGTCCTCTTCCTACCTTCAAAAGAAGCAAGAAAATAAGAAACAATGCAGAAGCTCTTTTTGTAACATTTAAAATTTTATATTTTAGTTTCCAAAAAGAGATTTTAAATGCACTAGCATTGCCACTAGTGGGAAGGGAGAGAGATTCCCACAGTTTTTCCCCCACCATCAGAACGATAAGATTCTTAACTTCTCCTGTAGAACAGGGCTCTCAAAAGTACTTTCAGAACACAGTTCTAACATTTCTTTTTAGGCAGTTTTAAGAATGTTGGAATGTGAACAACAAAAAAAATGTTGCTTCGACTGAAGTCTTCTCTCTGCATTTGGCCCACAAGCGCTGCTGACATTGCAGAATAAATACCAGCAACACCACAAGCAACTTGAAAAAAAATTTTTTGGACAAACCATATATTATGCAAGACTTAATTGAATACACTTTTCTACACAGAAACAGCACAATGATCACAGGGCAAAATCCAATCTATTGAATACACCATATATTTTAATTGCAGAAAATTGGGCATTCTTACTATAAATGTTTATAATAACCATATCCATGTGCATCAAAATCAAACAGTTCTGATTTTAGGACTTAAGCAAAGTAGACCCAAACACAGAGACTGATTTCCAACTCCCTGTTGTCACTGTAGACTAAACAAATATTGGTCATTGATAAAACATCACGGTAAGATATAAATATACACATCGCCCCTCTCAAAGGTATTATGGCAAAGGCCCTTATGCATAATGAAACGACTAACTGCCATTTCTTATGGAAAAATACAAAGTGCAACCAGCAGCACCCACCTTGGACCTAGAAATGCAGCTTTTATTAATCCAACATTTAGGTCATGAAGTCACCTTTTATCACAAGGAGAGAGAGGTGAACTTAGGTCACTGTGACCAAAAAAGTAAAAATGCACAACTGTAAGGGCAGATAGCCCAGTAGGGATTTGTCAGGGTGCATAGGGAAAAAGACTGAGAAAGCTCAGTTGAGATTTAGACCTAGAGAAAGAGAGTGAGAAGCTACATCAGAGCCGGACGCTTCCGAGGCTGGGAAGAGGAGGCACAGAGACCGCTGGGAAATGGAGCGTTCTGGAGGAGACTGGCTGGTGCATGAGGGAGAGGGACCCAGCAGGCCTGGAGACAGCTACTGTGCCCCTGTCACTGGCACGCTCACAGTCAGCTTTGATGCTGTGACTAGGGAAAAAAAACAAAAACAAAAAACAACCACTAGGCTCCCAAATGAGACGTTTTTCCAAAAATTAAGTTATTCTACTCCATGATTGGATTCAAGTCCAAGATTGGTAATCTCAGAAAGAGATGCAAGAAAATCAATTTCCTGATAAGAAAAAAATATCTCATCAAGAGCACTCTTGGGAGGTGGACAGGAAGCAAAGACTGCTGAGCAACATGAAATGAATAGCAAATATTTAAATTGGTATACCCATCCACTCAGGAAATGGGGTTTCAATGAAAAAGCTATCAAAACTAATAATAAGTATTTTCTCCATCGAAGTCAGGTCACCCTCACTGCTCACCCTGTACACAGAATCCCGACCCCAGCTTAACACGCCAGTCTTCATGGAGTTAAAAAATATGTCCTATGATTGGCTGCTCAGATGGTGCAAGGCCAGTGTTTGCCTTTGTCACCTTTGTTTGTCTGTCTGTGTGCCTGGAAATAACAGACCTTCTAGGCCCTGCCATGTATGCACCAAGACAGCTCACTGTTTAGATCTCAGGACCTAATTCACCAAATCCATGGTTTACAAGCTTTCTTGAAAGTTCTAAAAGCAATCATTGTTTGAAAAACTCATCTGCTTAAAATGAAAAGAAAGTATTGCCGGGAACTGCTGAAAGGAAAAGGTCATTTAATTTTTTTTTTTAACTTTGCCCATCAGCTGCCAAGTAAACTTATTAAGCCTTTGTTTTATGAGGAATCATGAAACATGTCCAAAAGCAATTTCATATAGCCAGTAGGTATCAGCCAAATACACTGCCACTCGTTTTTACAGTTTTTTTCCTGCATCCCACTGTAAACCTCTCAAAATGAAGGTACTACATCTTTTGTATACTCCTTTATTTCCTATCACAGTTCCCTGAACACAGTGGCCTTTCAATCAATGCCCAATGTTCAATCAGGGTTTCAAGGAGTGAAGCAGTGCGTCTTCCAATCAAACATTTATCTGTTTTTCTGTTTCATAAAACTAACATGAATAATTTATCCATTTTAATGTGTTCTTCCCACATCAAAGAAAAGAGATTTCTTGAGAAACACAGAGTATAAATTCTGCATGATGTGTGCAGACACACAAGATTTCTTTTACATAAAAAATATCAACAGGTGGAACATGTTAACTTGATTTCACAGAGACGAGAGGCTAAATTTTGCTTACAGTTGCATACTTTGTTTGGACTTGAGATAGCATAGCTAAAGAGAGATCTACATAGACATAGATAGACATAGTCCAACACAGCAAGAAGCCTATCACAGTGTTAAGATATCATCAAAAAATGATAATGGGCCCTGGCTGCCGTGGCTCAGTCAGTTGGAGTGTTGTCCCATAACCAAAGCACTTGCCTAGGTTGTGGGTTCGATCCCCAGGCCAGACTTGTAAGGGAGGCAACCAATCAGGTCTTCTCTCTCGCATCACTGTTTTTCCCTCTCTCCCTTAGTCTCTCTCTAAAAACAATGAAAAAAAAAATCCTTGTCAGAATTTTTTTAAAAATTTAAATACTAATGGTAAAAAATAGCTTTCTAAAATAATGTCAGATATGTGAGTTATGGAAGCTAGTGAGACAGAAAACTATTTCAAGAGTTACAGATATTGATGGGACAAGAGAGTGGCACATAGGGCAGAGTAAAGAAGAATTTGGGAATTAAGGTGTTATTAGTTTATAAGGAAGTGATCCTTATTCCCTAAAACTCTCACAGGAAGAGAAATAGAACAAATGCTTCAGTTTTTTAGTAGAGAGAAGAGGGAAGAGCAGACAACACTATGGGCTTAATAAAAGCTCAAATAAGATTTTCGGTTCTATCCTAGATGCTAGCTGCAGTGAGAGCCCTGTGTTCCCAACTTCACAAGCCTCTGTCTTCAGTCCCCATTTGGCAGGCATGGGTTTTGGAATCATGTGAGTGAGGTGGATGGAAAGGATAATGAAGCTTAGATAATAGACTTAAGACCAATGGGCGTTGGCCCAGGTGTCGTCTCTGGCCACGATATATGAATACAAAAGCAATGTGTGATCTATAATCTTACATAAAAAAGAAGCTCCTTCTGCCCTCCTAGCACTCAGGAGCTCCAAACAGGCCCATGCAAATTTTCATGGCCCTTCAAACAGTTTCCATCTTAGATTTGGGGCTTCACCCCCTCATTTACTTGCCGCTATTAAATATCCACATTGGCTATTTCATCTGGAAAATGCTTTACATCATCCCACTCTTCATGCACACCTTTTGTTTAGAAAGAGTGGAGACTACACCTAAGCCAGACAGCCTCAGGGACAATAATACTGCTTTTAGTCCTTTGGGTTTTTATTTTTTAGCCAATTGTTGTTCTTTGCTATCAGCCTTTCAGCCAAAAAGAAAAAGAAAAATCTCCTGGTACAATGTCCCTTTTGTATGTATTTAAAAACCTAGTCTCCACAGTGCAGACTTTGTTGGTCAGTGAAGAGGTGACACTTGAGCAGCCGCCTGAAGGAAGAGCGAGAGCAGGTCGTGAAGGTGTGCAGGGAAGAGCGTGCTAAGAAGAAGAAACAGAACTGAGAAGTCCTTTCAGTGGGAGGCGCCTAGTACGTGCCAGAGCAGCGGGCATCTGGGGCAAGGGAAACTGCAGTAGGCGCTTTCGGAGAGGAGGCAGTAGTCAGGGTGTGGGGGCACAAAGGACCTGGTGAGCAACTGAGAGGACTTGGGCTTTCTTCTGATTGAAGCAGGGAGCTGACGGAAGGTTCGGAACACAGGAGTGACATGGTCTAACTCATGCTTGCAAAGTCCCCCACTAGCTGCTTTTTGGAAATTAGCTGGCGGAGGTGGTGGGGAAGGGCAGGTAAGGCTAGAAGCAGAGAGATCATTTAGGCTATTATAATAGCTAAAGTAAGAGACGATGTTCGCTGGAACCAGATTGTTAGCAGTGGAGGTGGTGACAGGTGACCAGATTATAGATATCTATTGAAGATAGGGTGAGAGAGATTTTTTAAAGGATTAAATGTGATATATGAGAGAAGAGTTGAGGGAAGAGAGTAGTCAAGAGCTCAAGTGGTCTGTGGGTCCACTTCGGCAGAATTCTGTCCTTCTGTTTGTGGAAGCTGTAGATGAAGTTTAAGGAAGGATTTATGAAGTACTGGGACACACTGTCGTGTGAACAAATGGACTTTCATAATTTCCTGACCACGTCCCCACTTTAAGAAGCATTACACTGCATTATTATTATCCTCACTGCCCCTCCTCTCAGGAGGACACCTTGGCTTATCTGTTTTGTATCTATAGTTCTTAAAGATAGGTGTTTAATCATTTAAGTAATTTAATCCATTCATTTATTTGCATTATTGTGACCAGAAGCTTCTGCAATCACAAGAAATATTTTTAAATGGTTGACAAAATTTTGGGAATAAAGCCCAAATTTGGGGAATAGAGTATGAGCAAAAAATATTGGGTTGGCCGAAAAGTCCATATCGTTTTTTCCATAAAATAAAAGACACATTTTTTCATTTTCACCAAAAACTATTGATTTGGTTACTTTGAATATGTCAGAATACTCCCCCACATGGTATAACATTGATTGGTCTCAATTAATGTCTCAATTTGATTGCTATCAACTTCAGCTGGTCTACCCGTGCAAAATTGTCCAGCGAGAAATCTCCAGCATGAAACTTTGCAAACCACTTTTGACATGTTTGATCAGTCACAGCATCTTCTCCATACACTGCACAGATCTTTTGTGTGTGTGTGTGTGTGTGTTTCAGTTGCATTTTTACCTTTCTTGAAACAATAAAGCATAATATGCCAAAAATGTTGCACAGTTTCTTCTATCTTCAATGTTAAAATGGCTATGCAAAACTTCACCAATTTTGATGTCTTTAAAAAATGCACATTGATATGACAGCTGTTGCAATACAATCTAATAAAATTTTTTCAAATGAAGTTAAAGCAACTAAGCGCTACTACAGCCATTTACAGAAAAAAAAATAAACCTTTTGGCCAATCTAATATTTTAATGTAGATAATATCAAGGCTTCGTGTGCTCTCTGGATACTTTAGAAAAGAGTTAAAAGGTGCATACTTTAGGGTAGACAACTGCATTTGTCAGCTTTGGTTTCCTATATCAATCTTCACATTGCAGTGGTCTACCAAAAACCAGGTTTGTGTATCATTCATGTTGCAAGTCGGACCCAGGTTGGCAACGGCTGGACTCTATCGTCCTTCGCATCCTAGAACTGAAGCAGCGGCCCAAGTCTGAGACATGCAGGGAAAGAGCAAAAGCGGTACCAGAAACTTGCCTGTGAAGGCTTCTGCGGGGAAATGTTGCGGGTTACGTCTGCGCACATTCCATTGACTAAAGTCAGTAATTTCTCTCACCCTCAAGTCGATAAAGGTAGCAATGTATAATCCCCTTACAGAAAACTATAGAGAGTAAATCTTTGCAAATGGTAATATATCTACTATAAGATACTTGCATAAGATATAAAAATGCCATAAGATTCCTCCGGTCTCCTGGTTCCCAAATAGGGCCATGGGTGAATCTACTGCCATCTGTGTCCATAAAGTTTGGATCCGAATGCCCAAGAGGCTGATGGAATATTAATACTAGTCACTGGGAACTGGGAATTCCGCCCTTCTATTTCTTGTGAGTCAAAAAAGAATGATCATTAAGGAAATTCAAGATATCTTGCTTCAGAAAATGCCGCAGGTCACCATTCACAGTGTGCAAGCTGGTAAAATTTCTTTTACTTTGCTTCTCAAGTATTGATTGATTCCTATGGGAATTTTGTTCTGAACTGTGAAAATGGGGAAAACATTGGGGTGCAGTAAGCATCTCATTTCCAGGGTTCAGTTCCTTCCAAATTTCTCCCCCAACATTGAGCGTAAATACTACCTAGGTGGGAAAACTGCTCAAGCTTACAATTAACCAAAGGCAATTGACTAATTTTGTGCTTAGAGGTCTTATGTATATAAAAAAAAAAATCACTCATAATGTCATGACATTTAAGCATGGAATGTTTACAAGGACACAGGGAGATAATGAATCAATGTTCCAACATTCAATGATTCTATAACTTGTGACATGTTTCGGTCTACAGTTTAGGGAGTAGCAATTTTTATTATTTTTTTTAAGTTTTTAACATAGTAAAATAAATATAACATAAGTTTGTCATTTTAACCTTTGTTAAATGTACAGTTCACTGGCATTAAGTGCATTTCCAATGTTTTGCTACCATCACCACCACTTGTTTCCAAAAATTTTTCATCTTCCCCAACAGAAACTTGTACTCATTAGGCAATAACTCCCAGGCCCTGGTAACCTCCATTCTACCTTTTGTCTGTATGAATTTGTTTATTCTATGTACCTCATATAGGTGGAACCATACAATATTTGCCCTTTTGTATCTGACTGATTTCACTTAGCATAATGTGTTTAGGGTTTATCCATTTTGTGGCATGGAAATGTCATTCCTTCTTAAAGCTGAATGACATTCCACTGCATGCCTATACCACATGTGCCATCGGTTGATGGGCACTTAGGTTGTTTCCACCCTTTGGTTATTATAAATAATGCCACTGTAAACGTTACTGGGAACTATCTCTGTGAGTCTGTGCTCTCAATTCATTTTTTGACTTGTATTTTATTTCTATTTTAATAGCTTATTTATTGTATTTTTTCCATTACCATTTACCCCCTTATATCTTCTTCCACCTCCACCCACTCCTCCCCCCAACAATCACCACACTGTTGTCCATGCCCACAAGTTCTTTTTTTTTTGCTCAATCCTGCCACCCTCTAAATCCCCCCTATTTTTTTTTATTGTAGCCATCCTAATTGGTGTGAAATGGGGTCTCATTGTGTTTTTGATTTGCATCTCCCTAATGATTAATGATGTTTAGCATCTTTTCATGTACTTTTTGGCCATTTGTTTATTTTATTTGGGGAAAGGTCTATGAAAGTCCTTTGCCCATTTTTGTTTTAATTTTTATTATTGCTTAAAATTTTATTTAGCTTTTCAAAAATATATTTTTTCAGCCTGAATTGAGATGGTGTCACAGTGTTTGTGTTTTATAAAATAATTATTTTATTTTTTAATTATAGTTGATGTACAATATTCTATTAGTTTCAGGTGTACAACCCAGTAATTAGACATTTATATATCTTACAAAATGATCACCTTGAAAAATCTAGTACCTGTCTAACACCATACATAGTTATTACAATATTATTGTAGTTTATAACCCCGTGGCTGTTCTGTTACTACCAATTTGCACTTCTTAATCCCCTCATCTTTTTCACCCATCCCTCTAAACCCTCTCCAATTTAGCAACCATCAAAATGTCCTCTGTATCTATGAGTCTGTTTTGGCTCTGCTTGTACATTTATCTGGTTTTTTAGAAATCATATGGCATTTGTATTTCTCTATCTGACTTATTTCACTTAGCACAACACTGTAGATCCATCTATGTTGTTACAGATGGTAAGATTTAATTATTTTCCTTTTTTTTTAAAGATTTCACTTATTTATTTTTAGACAAAGGGGAAGGGAGAAAGAAAGAGTGGGAGAGAAACATCATTGTGTGGTTGCCTCTCACATGCACCAAACTGGGACCTGGCTTGCAACCTAGGCATGTGTCCTGACTGGGAATTGAACCAGCAACCCTTTGGTTCACAAGCCAGCACTCAATCCACTGAGCCACACCAGCCATGGTGATTTAATTCTTTTCTATAGTTGAGTCATATTCCATTGTATAAATGCACCACTTCTTTTTTATTTATTCATCTACTGATGGACACTTGTGTTGCTTCCATACCTGGGCTATTGTACACAATGCACAATGAACATATGGATGCATAGGTCATGTCAGTCTAGTGTTTTGGAAAAGCACGTTTTATAATGTGGCATCAAATATTTTCGATGCTGAATGATTGTGTGTTTAGACCTATATTTTAGTGTGAAGAATAATATTATGCTGCAATCCTTTCTCCCAAACCTCTGAGTGAAGATGTGAAACCCAGCGGCACACCTAGGCTAGGTGGTGTATACTTCCAAACAGACAAATTCATTACGAGAAATGCAATCACATAAATGGTTCTATAAAAGAGCGCTGTTTCCACATTGGTACAGAGGGCCCCGGAAAACAAAACTCTGTTCATTTGGCTAAAAGCTCCTTACGCCAAGTTACCTCAGGAAACAAATATTTTTCTCTGTGTACAAATCTGAGTGTTTGTTGTTTGTTTTTCTGGTTTCATACGTTGGTTATATACTTGCATATTAGAAAGAAGAGAACTAATGGAAAGTAGTAATTCATGAAGCTATGGTCATTTTTACTGTCTTATCCTGATGTGTAAGTTACTTGTCCAACTATGTGAACTGACACTAACATGAAAGGGTATTCACTCTACACTGGGTAGATAATTAAATCTATATTATTTTATATGTTTATATTTACTAAATACAAATAACTTCTAGTGAGCTAATATACATATGATATATATTTATTTAACTTAACCTTAGATTCTAAAATGCTTTAATTATTACTACTTAATAAAAACATATCATCATTTATATTTCAACCAATAAATTATTCTATTTACATAGAACTGGACAATTCTCAATCTTTCAGTTTCTTAGTCTCTCTCTTCCTCTTTTATTTCAGTTAAATTCCCATGGAACTGGTAGAAGTAATTGCCTTTTGAGAATATGGGACTGGAAGTTAAGTGAAACATTCTCATTTTATTTTCATGAAAAAGAATGTTGCATTGTTTTCAAATCTGGATTAATGCTTGGCATGCCAAAGGTGACATAACAAGCCTGGTGGGCTTTGGAATTTTAGCCTTAGTTGAAATCTTTGCAGCAATTCTTGCAATTTCTGTTATGTATAGTCCTTATCCAGAGATGTGAATGTACCCTTGTATTTCTTCAATGAAAAATACCTCTGTCAAATAGGCAGCATGTTGCCGACATATTGCAGGGGCTCTAAAAAGAAAGGCATTCCTTACCCAAGATCACCAGAAGGCTTTTTCTTTTAGTTTACTGCACCGACCTTCCCTTTCACACTCGACCAGCATGTCTGAGAGGAGGCTGCCAGACAGTCTTTCCCAGGCAATTATTTTATTCCTGGATTCAGCTACAGTGGCCTGGTCCACCTTCTAAGGGTCAGTCTGCCACCACCAACACTCCAGGATTGACATGGGGAGGGATGAGTATCTGGAATGTATAAAACTGAGCCATGCACGCCAGAATTCTATTGCCTCTCTTACTTTTGGTATCTGCACATAATGCCCCAATTTCCCCCTATCCCCAACCTGAGAATTTATTTATTTACTTATGTACATCTCTACAATATTAGTATTTGCTCTAAGATCTGCCCTCCCGATCTGTGCTTCTGAAGTTTCGGCAGGATTACACACACACCACTGTTTAATCCACTTCTGTAGAAACAACACAGTCATCCCCAGAGGAGCACTGCCATTTCAGGACCACTCTTGCTTTCCCCGAAGCCACGCTTTTTTCCTTTCACTCAAAATCTAATCCCCTGGGCTCTTTGTTGCCACACTGCTTCAGAAGAAAAATTAGATTATGCTAAGAATATAAATACTGAAAAACAAATGTTCTCTACTGAATTTACTTCACCTTTTTAATGTTCACTTTGGAATGATCTGTTTGTTCCTTAAAATAAATCCTCTCTGACATTTGGTTCTCATTTAATATTCACCTTGGTTGAAGCCTCTGGGTCTCCATTCTCTCCCCAACCTCCCTCCCTTCATCTCTTGGTTGCCCGGCAACCTCTAACAGCTGGTTGCCCAAACAGGAAAAGTAAATGGGATTAACTTCGGAGGAAACTAATTGAAGGAAGCATTAATGCCTTCCCAATCAGCAGTCTTTCAATGCTAGCTTATTAAGTTGTGTTTTTGCTGTCCTAAGTAAGAATGGGGACTGTGGCGTGCACAGGCGGAGGAGCTGTTACAGGCCTGAGGGTGAACGCGCACGGCGTGGTGGTGGCAGCCACTGCATGGCAGCATGGGACAGACCACAGTCCTCTACTTGCGAAATGACATAAGATCATATTACAAGTCTTTTGCCCACTACTCCTCTCATTTGTGCATCCGGGCGTCGATTCATACATTCATTCACTCACTCTATTACTTACCCAATCAGTTATGTAATTATTGAAAGACAGCAGGCTATTTACACAGATTTTATAAAATCTGGGGTAAACCAGACATTGGTTTCTATCCTAGGTCCACCACTTTCTGGCTCTGTTGATACTGAAGTAATTTAGCAGTTGTAATTGGGATGCATTGACAGATATGAGACTTTTTTAATGAATTAAATGTGATGAATGATAAATCAGTGAAAATTATGAAAGGTACTTTTGGTGTTTTGATGCTGGATAATCTCAGAAGGGTAGTGTCGTTGAGGAAGGGAGCCAAGGAAAAGGTTAGTTCGTCAAATAATTTGGGTTTAAGTACCCGCGACGGCTCTGACCCTGGGGGACAAGAATGAAGGCCATCACCTTGATGTTTATTTGCCTTGTTTCTACTCTGCTCTCATATTCAAGCTAGCTGGAACAAAGTATGCAAAGGTGAAGGAAAAAGTGTGGTCAACAACAGTGAAGAGAACCTCAACTGCTTTTGTGAGGCCGAACTTGGACATCCAAAGATGTGGCATCAGCCTTTCAGGCTATTTTCAAGATTTCTTTTCCTTCGCAGCAAAAAGTTTGACAATGATTTTCTAGACCAATTCACGTTTTCACATATAGCCCCCTCAGAACTCCTGTGTGCTGACAAAGTTCACGCAGGGTATGAGGCTCCAGAGTGCTATAGACTGGAACAGCCCTCTCAGAGCCTAGGTTTTCATGTTTTCTGCAGGTCAGATAAGTGGACTCTGGGAGGAAAAAGATAAGGAACTATGAACACTTAGACTGGCCCAATCCGGAGTCCTAAAGTACAGATGAGTCCTTTTGTGAGGCACAGAGCTGACATGACAGGCGGGATAAGATGATTTAGCTGCGAACAAGCTTGGTTGTCCTTTGTTCATGATCACTCTTGAAAGTGATCATAAATCTTTGCTTCTTTTTGAAAATGGTCATCCAACGAGCTACACAATGTGGGTAGAAGTTAAGGAGGTAGTTAACAGGAAAAGGATAACGCAGAATAAAGATATGGTAGAAATGAGACTTGTTAGAAAGGCAGGAACCTGTGCAATGATTTCTCCTTTGCAAATCTGAAGATTCTTGAAGGACTTTAAAAGGGTGATCAGGCAGTGTAGGAGCGGCTGCCTGGAAATTTTATTCCTCAAGATGAGTGATGCTTTTTGCAAGCCTTCTCCTTTTTATTTATTCTTTAAGGATGCCCTTGTTCAGTTTAGTCACCCTTTCGCTGAGTAATAATAATATAAACAATTCTATGGGGGAGGGGATAGACATAATATACAACATGGGCTTTAGGAGAGCTGTGCAGTTTGGTAGTCTGTCCTTGTGGTAGAATATCTTGGTACCTTTTACCTTCTTTTTTTTTTTTCAAGCATCTATATTCTCTCAACTTTTTTCTTGTGGAAAAAAAAAATGTGAACTCCTCTCCAATAAATTAAGAAATAAAATGTGCTCCTTGTGTTCTTTTTCTTCCACCAAAGACAGAGGCCATCTTTGTAATACGTCCTTGTTGGAGAATATATATTTCACCCACTCAGAATCAGTCACTAGAAAGGTTAGAATAAAGGCAGAAAGCAGGGATGTTTAAACTATACAGAGTAAATAAATAATTCAGTGATATTAACCTCTCAACTACCTGCAAAGCATTCTTTGTAGCTCAAACGGTAAGGGCCTTGTGAGAGGAATGGTGTTTATCATTTATTTAATACACATGGCTGCAGCCTAAGGAAGAAAAGTTTAAAAGTAATGTCAACAGGCAAAGGATCACACTAGTAGGAGTCACCGAGCTCACCTTGCATTTCTCCCTGAGGCAGCACTGATGTGAATTCATTCAGGGCCATTCTATTATTCATGCAAAGAACTGTCTATCACAAATGCAATATGAAAAGGAGGTGCGCCCCATGTGAGGCATGAAATATCATCTCTAATAACTGGCAGTTTAATTTCAAGATTTTGGGACTGCTTATTTAAAAGTACCTGAAGCAAAGTTCTAAAGCACAGATTGATAAAGGAAATCATTGTTGTTACACTTTAAGGAACTGTGTCTTGTTTTCGTTAGAAAATACAAAAAAAAAATTGGGTTAAAAAGAAGATATGGAAAATAACATGCAATCTGAAAATAGAATGTTAGGGCAGCGAGTGCCTCAGAGTAGGAACTATTCATAACTCAGGGGTACATTCACTAGGGCATAGGCTTTCTAATTACTTTGGAAAACTGGTCTTATTCTTTTTGAAATCTGGGGAAAGTGAGAAAAGAATGCATAAAGTTTACAGCAGCATCTAGAGTTTACAGGAGAACCTACACCTTTTTTTTTGTTGTTTTAAATCCTCACTCAAGGACATATCTATTGATTCCAGAGAAAGAAGAAGGGAGACAGAGAAATATCGATATGAGAGAAAATATCAATCAGTTGCCTCCTGTGCGTGCGCCTACTGGGGACGGAATCCGCAACCTAGGCCGGGAATCAAACCTGCAACCTTTCAGTTCATGGCAGGACCCTCCAACCGATTGAGCCACACTGGCCAAGGTGAGAACCTAGATCTAGAAGCACATTGATACTCTCCAAGCATTTCTGACTTAAACACACAGAAAGGACCTAAGGAATCACCCATTATAACACATTTATATGAGTGGTTAAGAAACTGAGATCCAGTGGCAGATATAAGACCAGAACTGTAGTCTCAAAATGATGCAGTATTCTTACTATATATTCTATAACGTTTACAATTTCTTTTAAAAATAATATGATGTTAATAAGTTTAATTTAAATTGCACTGTAGAAACAATAGGTTCAAGTACATGTTCTGGCACATGCTGAAACACCATCACATCTATGATACTATATGCTCTGCTGATGGATGCCTTTTCTTGTATTAAAGAAGGAGGACTGCTGTAGGAGTCTAAAACCCCTGCACTTAAATAGTGTGCAGATAGGGGCTGGTTTCGGTGACAATGGCTGGGCTTATGAGATTCCTAAGGTCAAGGCTCTATAGGAGAATCAAAATTAGAGCAGTGGACAGAGATGACAAAAGAAAAAGAAGCCAAAACCCACTCAGCCAAGACAGGCAGTGAAGAATAAGAGGTCAAACAGAAACCGTGGCTTGGACCAGGACTTCCTGTCCCAGGGAGGCCAGTGCGAAAGCCGCAGCAGCTGTAGTCAGGGCTCTGTCTGGGGCAACGGCAGGCGCTGTCTGGGAATGGTTTGCGTGTGCCAGCTGTGGCAGGGTGGTGGGTGGGCTGGCTCTGATTAAACGCAGGGTTGAGACAGGCTCACACATACGGGAAGTGTTTGCTTGCTGTATTTCTGGTCTGGTCCCAAATTTCCTCCAGCTGGACCCTTCTCCTAGAATAGTGGGAGAGCATGAGCAACAACCAGAGGCCCAGCCCACCCGCCGCCGGTGAGGCTTGGATCACCTCTTGGGGTCAACTAGACCCAAATGTGCCTCTGGTCATTTCCGGTGGGATGAGAAAGCCATCAAAGTCAGGGTTTGTAGGAGAAGAAGATGAGAGTATGAGAAGAAGAGCAGCAGCAATTGATTGAGAGAAGACAGATGTTAGCTCTCAGGAAACACCGAAGCCTCCAACTGAGAGTCAAAGGATGATTAACCAGTCTCTACCTATAGTCCACGATGCCAAATAGCTGACTCTTGGGGTGTCGCAGCCTCCTTGAGTATTTAAATTCAGTAATTCAGGACGGGGCATGTGCTTGCCCTATCACACACACACACATGCACACACACATGCACACACACATTTCTTTCCTACTGCTTTTGCTCAGTGTGTCTGACAAACAAGCACAATCCAGGTCCTGCCACTTGGAGTTTAGAGAGTTTAGAAATTTAGGATAAAAGGAAGGTGGGGATGGGGTAGAAGAATATGGGGCACTGCCGTTCTTTAAATGAGAGAAAGGGAACTGCTGTGGAGGATTTTCCAGCAGTTAGGCCTCTGAGGAACCAGGACCGAAAGTTACTCTGGAGTCTAAAATTTTCAGATATGCTGTGCTGAATATCAGGAAATCATAATGACTGGAGAGGGTAAACAGTAAGGATTTGAAAGGAGCTGAAGGCAACAGGGAAGACGGAGCAGAGCGGCCAGAGAAACAGCTTGAAGGAAGGGTTTAGGGTAGCAATCACATAAAAGGCATAGTTCCCTGCCCAAGAATGTTAATAAGAATCCACCTGGAAACAAAACAAACCACGCAGTCTGAACCCGGGAGCTGCTCTTTGGACAGTGGCATGGGAATGATGTGAGCAAGGGCCCAGAGCATCCTCTACTCTGAAAGTGCCAGGAAAACACCTGGCAAAGTTTCTGGAACGTAACAGACTATTAAAACATGGTAGCACTGTTCTTTTCCATGAAATTTCTTTGCGTGACTTTGAAATACAAGCGTCTCCTCTCCATAGTTCACAGAACATTTAAAATGCTGAAAAACTGATCACATGTGTACTCTATGTCCATGCCACTCCTAGGTATATATCCAACAGAAAGGTGTCCGTACGTTTACCAAATACATTTGTTAGTGTGTCTGTAGCAGCAGTATGCACAGTAACCGGAACCTGAAAACTCCCGAAATGCTCAACAGGAGAATGAATACATAAATTACAGTAAAGTGTAATAGGATCCCATGATTATTCTCATGGCTATATAGTAGTCTATTGTAAAAATCATGATAAATCTACAAGCATAATGTTAAGCAAAACAACCCAGACACAAGAGTATATGCTATATAACTCTGTGGTAAAAAGCATCGATACTACTAGAAGTGAGTATATAGTTACTACTCTTGGTGGGCGGCAGGTAGTGACAAGGAGGGTTTCTTGGGGAGTCGATAATATTTCTAACAATAATAGTTATGTCAAAGTCAGTCCATGTCCTCTTTTTAGAGAGACCATGTACATGCACAGGTACACGTGTATTCTTTGTGTTTAAGGGGCAGGATCCTAAGCATATTACTATCACGAAATGTATAGGAATAAGGGTAGATGTAACTCTTCCCTGGCAGGCAGCACAGCGTTACAGTAGAGAAAGAATAGGTTCTAGTGTTAAACAAAGCTGACTTAAAGCGCGAGTCAGCCGCTCACTGGTTCTGCAACTGGGGCAAACCTCTATATGCTTTAATTTCCTTGTTTAATGTATCTACATCATAGGGGTGTTGTAAACATTTAAAGGGATGACACAGGCTATGTCCTAAGAGTCACTGCTAACGATAATGTTCATTTCAATCTTCTCGCTTTCTCAATCAGCATATATATTTGTATATTGTCTACCTTTGTGGCATGATTATAGTGCACTTTTCAAGGCTATCGCATCTCTTGGTAGCAGAAAATGCAGGTGTGACACCCTGTACCTGCAACACATAATTTGTCAATGTCATTTCTTCTTTCTGGACAACCGCCACCATAGTTTGAGATTGGGTGTCAGTGGATTCTGTTAATGTTTTCTTAACCTGCTTTGCATGTAGTTAGTCAATGGTATTCAGCATAGGTAGCCGACTTCTTTCTCATTCCTACTCTGTGAACCATAGACCTAAACTTCAGCTTCCGCGGACAGAACGCATCGGTAGGCCTGTTTGGAGAACCTGCCCTTCTGTCAAGGTACGTGCAGTGCAGGTAATGAGTTACTCCCCATCTTCCACTTGTGGGGAAACCGGAACTTCTTTGGACTTCCTGACTGACACGAATGTTCCAGGGAAGGGACGGAGTTGAGAGAGCCCCTGAGGTATGCTGAGCTTGGAGGCAGAGGTGGAAGAGGGGAGGTGGAGAATGAAGGTCACTCCCTTCATGCTTTGTCTTCCTCACATGCTTTCCACACGATTTCTGGCCTCTTCATAGCAGTCCCATTCCCTGATTGCTCATCCCATTTTTTTTTCACACGTCCTATTCTCCCTTCTGAATTCTCTTATTCCTTTTCAATTTTCCTTAGCTTCCTATTTCTATTTCCCTCTCAATCCAGATTCAGTACTACGCATTTACTGAGCTCATACATAAGACTCATGCCCCAGAGGGGCATCCTGAAAAATTAAATATGTTGTCTCCAACTTATTTTTAAAAAATATGACAGCAAGTGAGCCAAAATTTCATTTTTTTGCATACAGGTTAATGAACCCACATTTTGGCACACGTGAAAGCTTCTTTTCAGAGCCTTTCCTTTCTCTCATTTTAAAGTCCTTTTAAAAAGTAGATTTACAGGCGAGTTTCAGTAGGGGGGTGAGGATGGAAGTTTGATACTACAAACCTTCCCTTTTCTCTCAAATCTTAAGCTTCCCTTCTTTTGTTGAGCATCTTAAACAAGCAGGCGGATGTTTTCCCTCTTTTATTTTTTAATTGCTTATGTTGATGTGCTAGACAACATTTTCAATGAGATGCAAACGGCGTCGCCCACATAGCAATAATGGGGGCTTTGTGGGCTGCTCAGCATGGGCTATGTTCCTCTGAGGCCTGTGGGTCCACATCCCCAGCTCTACAAAGGGGTCAGTCCATTCCAGCTTCCCTCCCTCCCATACCAAAGAGATGCTCTGACTGTGAGAAAAACAGCAGGTAGAATAGCCGCTGACAGAAGTTTCCCCTTCCCCCACTAGGCATATCACCTCTTTCTTGCTAACAGTCAATTATTACATTTCATATAACCAGTTGCACTCTTTGAGAATTTAATGAAATGCTGCCATGATATGGAATCCAGAACTGACTGAAACAGCTATTTCACTCAAAGATTGTTTGCTATTCAATTAGTTTTTCCCATTCATACATCATGATAGCAACTGTGATTAGAAAAAAAATAACATTCACTAATTTACACCTGAATGACAAATAAAAGGTTGCTAAGTGCTTTGAAAGTATAGCAGGATTATTTTTTTGATGTGGAGAGTAATATATTTTCTGGTTACGGACAGAATTCTGGCTAAAGTCTACAAATGAGCAAATACAAATTATCCATCTTGATTCAGTGTTATTCTCAATGCTATCATTTAAGTTAGGGTTTTTGTTCTTTATATAACTATTAGCACTCTGAAGGACTT
The DNA here is from genome assembly GCA_004026545.1 of Mormoops blainvillei. Classification (NCBI taxonomy): domain Eukaryota; kingdom Metazoa; phylum Chordata; class Mammalia; order Chiroptera; family Mormoopidae; genus Mormoops; species Mormoops blainvillei. Next base: position 24,590 of record PVJD01004894.1, read on the forward strand.
TGACTTAAGACAAGCAATGCAGACTATTGATATCTATTCTGTGTCAGGTCCTCTCGCCAGGTCATAAGTACCCACACCCAGGAAATCTCTATGAGAATTAACGTTATGAGGGAAGAGTGCAGATGTCGTTGTCTGGGTAACAGGCTTGGGCACTGTAAGTACTAGAGAGAGGCTTCTGTGGGTCTATTTTTTTAAGGCAGGACAAAAGAGGAGTCCTACTTCAGAAAGGTTAGCTCACTCTTGAGACATTAAAATAGGAAATGAAGTGTGAAGCGAAGGCACATATTCCCTTAGGATTCACTATAAGACTCACAGCAAATGGTGCTTCACAAACTAGTGAACAGACAATGGCATACATAAGAATAAACTCACAAGCTTTCCCACTTCACAAGGGGAATACGGAAGGTCATGGCTTGGCAGGCTCAGGAATCTTAGAATATTCCGGGGACCTTGAGAGAAGAGGAATTCACCTAAATTAATAGGCATTATGGGTGAAGTCAGATGGTGAGTTCTTTGCTTGGCCTGCCATTTTTCAGAGGCTATGAGAGGAATCTAATAAACAAAATAAACTAAAGAACAAAATAGAACCACAAGCATGGAAAGATGGAACAGACTGACAGTGACCAGAGGGGAGGAGGGGATGGTGGAAGGAAGGGGAAGGGACGAGTCCAAGAACATACATGAATGACCCATGGACATGGACAACAGTGTGGGAACTGACAGTGGGAACGGGCAGTGGAATGGGCAGAGGACAGCAAAGGCGGAAAAATGGGGGCAGCTGAAACAGAATAATAGTTAAAAAAATGATTTAAAATAAAAAAATTAAAGTTCAAAATGAGGTTACTTATAAAAATTTCCATCAAGGCAAATTTAGGTCTATATGGTAAATTACCATTCTTGCTGCATCTATGTAAATAATCAGACAAAATCTAATGTGGCTACTTTATTTCATCATCAAGAATAATATTCTTTAAGGTTATTTTTGGTCCAAAGAAGGGTGACTGTAGAGAGGTGTTGTGCTTCAATAGAAAACTATTCATCATCTATAGCACACTCTTGTGGTTATCAGAGTCTAATCCTGTTCAATGGCTCTGTGCTATTTTGCCACTCTTCATGAATTTCATATAATTGATGGAATATGCGAGCTCTGTCTTGTCTGGTAGAGGTTTAACTGACTTCCTCTCCAACTGTGGGGAGAAAAACAGTTTTGGTACTTAGATATAAATTGGGCTGGATTCTCCTACTTGTACAAATTAATGATTCTTACCAGATTTTCAATGCTTCCAGTTTATTCAATATCTGGTTATAATTTTTCAAACTGATTATTCAGTTTCTTTCCCTCCTACCTGACTTGGCATTCCTGAGACCTACAATCTAACTGTCCAGATCCCTAAGTGGGTTCTGCAGTGCCTGGCAGCTGACCCTGGTACTCAAGGTTTGATAAAGCCTGGAAAACTGAAGCCAGGTGACCTGGCATAAGTCCTAAAAGACACACAATCACTGAAAACCATGCCCAGGACAAAATTCTCCTTAGAAAGAAAGTATGGCAAAATACCTGGGTCATACATACATGCTTCTATAAGCGAACATTGCTAAATGCACCAAAAGTACTGACACGCAATTGGAGAGGTTCAAGGAGCTCAGTGAGTGTCTGAAAAACCAAAGGTTTTCCTCCACTCACCTGTCAGAATCCACTGGACTGATTACCCTCAAGGATCCATTCCTGGTTCTTTAATTTAATACAGCTTTTTATACTAACATTTTCTCTTTTTCATTTCAAGTGTTTCTCTTTTATAATACCTGATCTCCAGGACATTATTTTTTTTTAATTTTTAAATATGTTTATTGATTTTAGAGAGAGAGTAAGGGGGGAGAAAGAGGCAGAAAGAGAGAGAGAGAGAGAGAGGGAGAGGAGAGGAGAGAGGAGAGAGAAACACCAATATAAGGCAGAAACACTGAGTGGCTGCCTCCCGTATGTGCTGTGACTGGGGATTGAACCCATAACCAAGGTATGTGCCCTGACTGGGAATTGAACCTCCGTGCTTTGGTGTATGGGATAATGTTCTAACAAATGGCCACACCAGTCAGGCTGACCTCTAGGAGTTTAAAATAACTAACCTTTGCCACCAACTCTCATAATATGACCTAACTGATTATACAGAAATGATAGCAACAAAAATCCTTGAGGGACTAATTTTTAAATACTTCTTTGCCCTGCTCAGGATGCTTACTTATCTTTTCTGAGCATATAGCAACACATATCAGTCTTCTTAAACAAAAACGAAGACTGACAATGTTGAATTTTTTTTTAGCCCTGTGTTCCCCCAAAACAAAGATGGTTAGGAATCCCTCCACTCAGTTGTTTACATGGCAACAGCTATCTGTCAATGACAATTCTGCCCTCTCATATTCCCAGATAAGACCCATCTCAATTCTTCCTCATGACTCCCAAAGACTCGTGTACGATTCCCTTGTTGATCCACCTCTGAGAAAAGATAGGCCACATCATCCTCTTTGAGATAGTCCTCATTAACAAATTTTTCCCTATTGCAATAGCCTGAATAAAATAATCTCAATCATCCAATGCATTTTGTCTTCCACAATAGAATTTGGGTTACACAGGTGCATGCATTTGTCTAAATAAATAAATAAATACATACATACATAAATAAATAAAATGATACAACTCATATTTGTGTATTTCATTAAATATACATTTTACATCAAAAGACATAAAGAAATATAAAGAAGCAATGAGCCATAGTTAATGATATGCACATTTAGTCGTTTACAAGTGAGGTGAATGGATGTTTGCAACTCATTTTCAGATATGTACATATTTAAAAAAGAGATAGTTTGATGCACATATAAATAAATGGGTTGCTCACTAGTTTGTGATTAAGCAAATATAGTAAAAGTCTAATTAATGGGTCTAGGTGATGAGCTACTTATTGTTCACATCAATCTCAATGGTGAAATACTGAATTATTTTTCTCTATGATTGTGAAGAAGGCAAAGGTAACTTCTCTCACCATTTCTATTAAAATTTGTACCACAGGACTTAGTGTAATAAGGAAAGAAAAAAAAGTGTAAAGATCGGAATGAAAAAAAATAAAACCTTTTCAATTTTAAATGGTATGATTGTTTACACAGAAAATTATTTTTAAAATCTGCAATAATTACCAGTGCTAGTAAGTGAACTTAGCCAAGTCATAGAACACCAATAAACAAATATTAATTATAATCTATAAAATAGCACAATAACTAGGTAATAAAAATTTTAAAATAGTATTAAAATTGTATCAACAAAATCAAATACCTAGGAATAAATCTAGTGAAAGATATTCAGAATCTCTCTTTTGTAAACTATGAACCATTTCTGAGAGAAATAAAAATCTAAATAAATAAAGCTATACCGTGTTCTTAAATTAGAAGACTCAATATTTTTACAATGTTAATTCTCCTGAAATTAATTCATAGATTCAAATACATTCCAAGTGACCCCAGATTTATGATAATAAAAATAAAATAAATAAAATGTACAAATGAATTATTCAAATTTTGATAATCTTTGGAGACTTTTAAAGAAAATAGAGCTTGATTTTATACTTAACAAAGATTCCTTTAGTTTGCTGCTCTTGCAAAATAGCATTAAAACAAGGTGCCTGATTGAGCATGAAATTAATGAAGTGACTCAGATTTCAGTGTCCTCTGTGTCCACAAATCTTGTCAGTAACCTTAGACACATTGCTTAACCTTTATTCATTAGGTATTCAGTGGTAGACCCTTGTTAACCAAGAAAAACTTTACTGAAAGCTGACAACTCAATTAATAAAATATTACATCTGTATAATTAAAAAATAGGGGAAAGAAGATTAAAATAAAGTTTAAAAACTCTTGAATTAATGTACTGGAAGTTGAAATAATTTGACTTATTGTATATTAATATATGAATTTAATCTGTAATAAGATTCACTTTGTTTCCTAAGAGTAAGAGTGTTTAGCTCTTTACCTTAATTGAATTCTGGTTTTAACTGTTAATGTTTTTTTCAATAATGAATTACATTGTTAATTACATTCTAAATTAGATATATTTATGCTTGATAAGATCTCATCTGTTGCATTCACAAAAGTATTAATATGAACATCTCCAAATATGTAGGTACTCTCATTTGAAAGAAAAATTATTTGTATATATGTGCTATAGTGCAAACACACAGTTTCACAATATTTATAAGATTAAGAAATGGCCTATATTGCTTGAACAAACTAACAATGAGTTTTTAAATTAAATCATAGATAATAATAGCATAATATAGAATTATTATTATAATAAATAATATTATTTCTAAAATCAAATATAAAATGGTTTAGATTTGAAGAATTTCTAACTGGAGGATCCAAGATGGTGAGAGAGTAAGTGGAAGCTACACCAACCTCCTGCCAGGACCAATCTGGAATTACAACTAAATTGTAGAGGAATCATCTGGAATAACCAGCTGAACAATAGCTTGAGAGAACCCTTATAACTACAGATAGACAAAAGAAACCACTTCACCACAATGTGACTGCTACGGAGTGTGGAGGAGGCGCGAGAGGGCTGGCTTGGCTCCCATGGGTGGCAGCTGAAGTGCTAGAGGAAAATTTCAGTGGCCGGGGGTTTCCCCTAAGAAGTGTATGGTCTAAACCCGAAGCTGGGCTCCCCAGCCTACAGCGCCAGAGCTGGAAAGGAACCCAGATAACATCCAGCTGTGAAAAGTAGCAGGGTTTCTGTGCCAGGGGGAGATGGCTGGAGACACAGAGAGCCTATTAAAGGGTCATCTCACACAATTTCATTTGCAGCTACTTCCCCTGGGCTCTAGAAAAGAGGGGGTGCAAAGAAGACTAGAGACACTTGAGGAGAGTCTGAGGATGGTGGCTTTAGGGAGAGAACTGAGGGAGCAGCCACCAGGCTCCCTGTGCTGAATCAGAGCCCAACTGCAAGAACCATCTTGCTCAGGCAGAGCATTCACCACCAAGTGGCATCAGCCCTAGGGGAAACAATAGCTCCATCTGTAGGAATTACTCTGTCCCACCCTGTAGTGCTTAAGCCTGACTGCTGATTACAGATTAACTAAATAAACAACTGAAGGAGACAGCCAGAGACTGTGAATCACTGGTAGTCTCAAACAGGCTTCCTAGGACCAGAGTGGAACATCATCTGACATCACCAGAGTTGGATCCAGAAAGAGAAGACAGTGCACCAGTACAACAGCATACAAGATATGGAAGGTGGAAGACTCTTAGGCAGCCAGCTGGAGGGAAGGACCCATCAAAGAACAACCCAACAACAGCCAAAACCCAATTACAACCAGAGAGACTGTATAAATGGCATAAAGGGCATCCCAAAAGCATCAAGTTCAGATCAAGGAGATTGTACCACTAAATCCCACAGCTCTCCTACAACAGAAGGTCATACCACCAAGACAGGGAGTTAAAGTAGATGAATATAAGAAGCAGAAACAAACAAGAAGAGTCACCTAAAATGGGGAGACAAATAGACAATCACCAATTGAAAGGTAAGGAGGAATCCCCAGAAAAAGTTCTAAATGAAATAGGGGCAAGAAAACTATCAGAAGTGAAGTTCAAAATAATGGTTAGAAGGATACTTAATGAGCTCAGTGAGAACTACAAAGAACTTCAGGGAAGCTACAAGGAACTTACTGTGAACTACGCCAGCATGAAAAAGGACATAGAAACTATCAATAAGAGCCAGGAGGAAATGAAGAATACAATATCTGAAATGAAGAACATAGTAGAAGGAATTAAAAGCAGGCTAGATGAAGCAGAAAATTGAATCAGTGAGCTGGAGGACAAAGTAGAAAAAAATTCCCAAACAGAGCAACAAAATGAATAAAGACTGAAAAAGAATAAACATGGTTTAAGGGAGCTGCAGGAAAACATAAAAGGTATATCCATAATATCTGTATCATAGCAATAGCAGAAGGAGAAGAAGAGGAACAAGGGATAGAAAAACTGTTTGAAAAAGTAATAACAGAAAATTTCCCTAACTTGTTGAGAGAAAAAGTCATGCAAGTACAGGAAGCACAGAGGGTCCCAATCGAGGTGAACCCAAAGAGGCCCACTCCAAGAAAAATCATAATTAAAATGACAAAATTTAAAGACAAACAGGGAATCTTAAAGGCAGCAAGGGAGAAACAGGAAGCAAGGGAGAAACAAGAGAGCTCCAATAAGGTTATTACTTGATTATTAAACAGAAACACTACAAGCCAGAAGGGAATGGCAAGAAATATTCTAAGTAATGAAAAGGCATGCAACCAAGACTACTCTACCCATCAAAGCTCTCATTTAGGATGGAAGGCAAAATAAGGAGTTTCCAGACCAAAAAAAAAAAAAAAGGCTAGAAGAATATATCTCCACCGAACCAGAACTGTTAGAGATGCTAAAGGGACTGCTTTAAGAAGATGAAGAAAAAGACAGAGAGAAAGAGGAACACAGGTACATAGGGAAAAACAGCAATGAATAAATACCTATCAATAATAACCTTAAATGTAAATGGATTAAATGCTCCAATCAAAAGACATAGGTTAGCTGATAACATAACAAAAGACATAGGTTTATGATTGGATCATAAAACATGACTCTCATATATGCTGTCTACAAGAGATCCATCTCAGAACAAAAGGGAAAATATACTCCAAGCAAATGGACATGAAAGAAAAAAAAAAGCTGGGGTAGAAAACTTCTATCAGACAAAATAGATTTCAAAACAAAAGCCATAAAAAGACACAAAGGAGGACACTACATAATACACAAGGGAATAATCCATCAAGGAAATATAACCCTTGTAAACATATATGTACCCAACATAGGAGCACCCAAATATATAAGGAAAATCTTGGAGGACTTCAAGAAAGATATCAACAGCAACACACTCATAGTAAAATATTTTAACATCTTGTTAAAAAAACTGAAATCACATCAAACATCTTCTTGGATCACAATGGCCTGAAACTAGAAACCAAACTCAAAGAAAAAACTAAAAAACATTCAAACTCATGGAGACTGAATAACATGCTACTAAATAATGAATGGGTTAGCAACGAGATCAAGGAAGAAGTCAAAAAGTTTCTGGAAACAAATGAAGATGAATATAGAATGGCCCAAAACCTATGGGACACAGTGAAGGCAGTCCTGAGAGGGGAGATCATAGCAATACAGGTCTATCTAAAAAAGAATAAAAATCTCAGATAAACGACCTAACCCTATATCTACAAGAATTAGAAGAACAACAACAAACAAAGCCCAGAATGAATAGAAGGAAGGAAATAATCAAGATCAGAGCAGAATTAAATGACATAGCTCTCTTAAATGACTAAAAGAACAATTCAAAGGATCAATAAATCCAGGAGCTGATTCTCTAAAAAGATAAACAAAATCAATAAGCCTTTAACCAGACTTATCAAGAAAAAAACAGAAAGGGCCCAAATAAATGAAATCAGAAACAAAAAAGGAGAAATTACAACCAATACCACAGAAATACAAAGGACTGTAAGAAATTACTATGAATGCTATATGCCAAGAAATTTGACAACCTGGGTGAAATGGGCAAATTTCTAGAAACATACAATCTACCAAAACTGAATCAAGAAGAAGCGGAAAGCCTGAATAGACCAATAACAACTCATGAAATTGAGGTAGTAATCAAAAATCTCCTGGCACACAAAAACTCTGGACCAGTCGGCTTCACAGGCAAATTTTACCAAAAATGTAGGGAAGGGCTAACTACTATCCTTCTCAAACTATTTCAAAAAAACTCAAGAAGAGGGAAGACTCCCAAACTCTTTCTATTAGGCCTGTATTATCCTAATTCCAAAACCAGGTAATGATACAACAAAGAAAGAAAACTATAAGGCAATATTACTGATGAACTTAGATGCTAAAATCTTCAACAAATTATGGGCACACCAGATCCAGCAATACATTAAAAAGATTGTACACCATGATCAATGGGATTCATCCCAGGGATACAAGGATGGTATAATATTCTCAAATCGATAAACGTTACAGACTACGTAAACAAAATGGAAGACAAAATCATATGATCATATCAATAGATGAGGAAAAAGCATTTGATAAAGTACAGCACTGATTTATGATAAAAATGCTCAGCAAAGTGGGAATAAGGGACCATACTTCAACCTGATAAAGGCCATATTCGAGAAACCTACAGCCAATGTCATATTCAATGAGGTAAAACTAAACTTTCCCCTAAGATCAGGAACAAGGCAAGGGTTTCTGCTTTCACTGCTTTTATTCAACATAGTATTCAATGTTCTAGACACAGTGATCAGACAAGAAAAAGAAATAAAAGACATCAATATTGAAAAGGAATAAGTAAAACTCTCATTATTTGCAGATGACATGATAGCATACACAGAAAACCCTATAGGCCCCACCAAAACACTACTTGACCTGGTAAGTGAATTTGGCAAAGTACCAGTTACAAAGTCAATATTCAGAAATCAAAGGCATTTTTGTACACCAACAATGAAATATCGGAAACAGAAATTAGGAAAAACATCCCATTTACTATAGCAACAAGAACAATAGCAACAAGAACAAGAAACAGAAACTAGGAAAAATATCTCATTCACTATAGCAACAAGAAACTAGGAAAAATATCCCATTTACTATAGCAACAAGAATAAGCTTAACCAAGCAGGTAAAAACCTGTACTCAGAAAAATACTGGATACTGAAGAAAGAAATTAAGGAAGATACAAATAAATGGAAGTATGTACCATGTTCATGGATGGAAGAATTATCGTCATTAAAATACCCATACTACACAAAGAAATCTATAGATTCATCGCAATCCCTACTAAAATAACAATGACATATTTCACAGATTTAGAGCAAAATATCTCAAAAATTTATATAGAACCAAAAATGACCCAAAATAGGCCTCAGCAATATTAAGAAAGAAGAACAAAGGAGGGATCACAATATCTGATATCAAACTATACTACAAGCCCATTATAATCAAAACAGCCTGGTACTGACATAAGAACAGACACATAAATCAATGGAACAGAATATGTCTCCATGGTCAATTAATATTTGACAAAGGGGGAAGGTGCATAAAATGGAGTAAAAAGAGCTTCTTCAAGAAATGGTGTTGGGAGAAATAGAATGGCACTTCAAAAAAAAAAAAATGAAAGTAGATCACAAACTTACACCATACACCAGAATAAACTCAAAATGGATAAAAGGTTTAAACATAGGTTGTGACACCATAAAAGTCCTAGAGGAAAACATAGGAAGCAAAATTTCAGATATCCCACACAGCAATATTTTCACCAATATATCCTCTAAGGCAAAAGAAATAAAAGAAAGAATAAACAAATGGGACTACATCAAATTAAAAAGGTTCTGCATGGCTAAAGAAAACTCAACAAAATGAAAAGGGAACCAACCATATGGAAAAACATATCTGCCGGTGATACCTAGGACAAGGGTTTGATCTCCAAAATATATAAAGAGCTCATATGACTCAACACCAGGAAGATAAACAATCTAATTAAAAAATTAGCAAAGGGCCTGAATAGACAGTTCTCCAAGGAGGACATACAGAGGGCCCATAGGCATATGGAAGGATGTTCAGCATCACTAGCCATCAGTGAGATGCAAATTAAAACCACAAGGAGATACCACCTCACACCTCAGAATGGCTATCATTAACAAATCAAAAAAAAACAAGTGCTGGAGAGGATGTGGAGAAAAGGGAACCCTAGTGTACTGTTGGTGTGAATGCAGACTAGTGCAGCCACTGTGGAAAAGAGTATGGAATTTCTTCAAATAACTAAAAATTGAACTGTCTTTCAATCCTGTGATTCATTCTACTGCTGGGATTATACCCTAAGAATCTTGAAACACCAATTCAAAAGAACCTATGCACCCCAATGTTCATAGCAGCGTTATCTGTAATAGCCAAGTGTTGGAAACAGCCTAAATGCCTGCCCCTTAGTAAATGAGTGGATCAAAAAACTGGGGTACATTTATGCAATGGAATACTACACAGCAGAAAGAAAGAAGGAACTCCTGCCTTTCACAACTGCATGGATGAAAACGGAGAGTATTATGCTAAGTGACATAAGCCAGGCAGTGAAAGACAAATACCATATGATCTCACCTATAAAAGGAAGCTAATGAACAAAACAAACAAATGAACAAAATAGAACCAGAGGTATGGAAACAAGGAACAGACTGATATCAACCAGAGGGAAGGTGGGAGAAGGATAAATGGTGAAAAAAGAAGGGCATAGTCAAGAAACATGTATAAATGACTCATGGACATGGACAATGGGATGGGATTGACTGTGGGAGTTGGGGGTAGGTTGGGCAGGGAAGAGCAACAGGAGAAGATTGGGACAACTGCAACAGAACAAAAATGTAAAGAAAAGAATATCTCAAAGGGAGAAACTAAGCCCTGGGTAGGAAGTAAAGACAGGGAAAGGATACTCAACAGTTTGAATTAGTTCAGTTTATCAGATCAAGAGAAATTACTGCCCAGGGTACCAAAAGGATATTTAGAAGTGATCTCAGAAACACAATCAGTAATCTTCAAGAAATTAGCTCAGAAATCTCTAATTAAAGTGAGGGTCCCATTTCAAATTCAGAGAAAGATTGATATGCAAATCTAGAGACGAACTGGTATGGTGTTGATTTCTAGTAAAGTTCTGCACATGATTATCAAACCAGAACAAAGGATATACCAACAGCTTGTATGAATCCACTATGTATAATCAGGCCAAAGGAATGATTTTTCAGTTATTAGCATAAGTTTTGAAGGCTGTTGTACTAATTGTACACAGAACCTTGACTGATGTAGGCTTTGGACAAAACATTTTATTATCTGTTTATGGGCAAGATGAAGCAATCCAGACTGTATAACATCATAGCCCAATGGATTCAGAGAAGGTTAAATAGAGATTCAACTTTCTTTAATCTGACAATATTAGACTGGAAGCAATTTTCTTTTTTTTATTGAATTTATTGGGGTGACACTGGTTAATAAAACCATGCAGGTTTCAAGTGTACAACTAAAAAAAATAAAGAAATTCTGACTGGAGACTATAGTTTATAGCCTAATGTATGCCCCAAAATGCCAAGTATATTTACTTAAAATATAAATGCAAATTTAGATTGCATGAATAACCACATAACACCTAAATTAATGTGAAAATTAAGCAGGGTCTCTCTAGTCAATTCTCTAATAAATGAAAGAAAAAGAGTAAAAATACATCATCAATAAAATATAGAGTGATGGTAAACCTTGAGCCTTAAATATTAAAAAAGGAAACTAAAAATTCTGTTATGACATAATATAACTCCTAATCCCACCATCAACCCATCAAAGTTGTACCAAAAAAGAAGGTAAGTCAGCAAATCTTAAGAATTCTTCACTAACTTTCTGCAATATGGGAAGAAACAGGTCTAGAAGATGCATAGGTGGTCCTCAGATGAGTACAGGGCATTTAATCCTTAAGAGTGAAAGCCCCAGCATTCCAGTGGAATGGTCTTAAGTCCCTGCCATTTTCAAAGATGACGTATATAAGAATTGGGATCCAACCTTGACTGGTGAAGTTACGCATTGAATTGGATCTCAGAAGAAAGAGCTGAACCCAGTTCTACCATCCGTAGCCAAACTATTCCTCCTTGCCTTCCATCTCCATCCTCTTAATACTCTTGGATTACAGAGTAAACAGAAGGCAATAGCCAGTGTGCTGGGTGTATGCAGAGGAAGGAAGAATGAGAGTGAAAGATGACTAAATAAACTGAGGAAGATTACAAAAAGAAATAACCTATACCATTGTAGGAGTAAATGGAAGGCCTAGGTCAGTGGTTCTCAGAGTTTATTGCATTTTAAAATGACTCTCAGGTCTAGGCCATATCCCATATCGACTAAATCAGAATCTCAGGCATTACTATTCTTTCAACTTTCCCAGGTTACTTCAATATATAGTGCAGTTTCAGCAGTGCCTCTCAAACATGAACGGGCATAAGAAGCACCTGAGAATGTTGTTAAAAAGCAGACTCTGGTTGCGTAGGTCCTGGGTGAGGTTTTTGATTCTTTATGTCTAATAAGCCTGCAGGTAATACCGAAGTCTCTGGTTTGAAGACTGCACCATGAGTAGTAAGAGTCTAAATAAAACTGATGGTGTAACACTGAGAAAAAATGAAAGCAGGACAACATGAAAATTATGGATTTTTTTTAAAGATGCAAACAAAAGAAGGTAAGGAACATAAACTCAAAGGCAGTCAAAGAATTCAGTTGGAAAACAAATACAATCCAAGAAAGAATAGTAATATCTAGAAAGCTGCTTTGTGCTCAGGAACCAATAAGGATTTTAAAAGAGTGAAACATCGGTTCAAAAAGAGAAGGCAACAGATTTTTTAAAGAATGGATATGGAGAACGCCAAGTTAGGCGAAAAGACAGAGAATCAACACACTATCATATATCCAAAAATTGAGAAAAAAATAAAGAACAAATTAGAGTTCTGAAATAACCAGGGTGAACCACAAAAAATTAAAAAAGAATCAAACAAATATTGACAAAATGAAAGATGTAAAGCATATAGATAATTCAAGATGGACAACTGGTATTTCCTAATTAAACCACCTAATAAGTAGGACAAAAACAAAAATATTCCAAGACATATGAAAAATGTTCTCTTAACTAAGGTAAAAAAAAGAATCTGTAGCTTGAAAGGTATAACATACACCAGGATGTAAAATAAAGTTTAACATATATTCTCAGTAAGTTACATAATATCCAGGAAAAAATATGTTTGCAGGAGAAAAATGGTTACTTCAAAGTGCAAATGGAAAAAAATAAAACAAGTTCCAGACTTTTCAATGACATCCTTCAATGTCAAAAGACAATAGAAGAAGGTCTATAAAGTTCTAAGGAAGGCAAAAGTAAGCACCAAAAATATTTTAAGTGGCTTATACTACTCAAGTACAAATACAAAAGGCAGATATTTTGGATCATGAAAGCTGTCAGAGAAAACACATTAACTCTGTTTGAAAAAAACAACTTAGTGATCACATGTAGCTAACCAAGGCATAAAGGAAAATGAGGAAGTCAGGGATGAAGAACGCCATGTTAAAAGTACGGAAGCTAATTCTGCCTCTGGCACGATACCCAGTGGAGCTCTGTGGACCTGCTTCACAAAAAACTGGTGAAAATTGTTTAACAATATCATTTACACTCTCTGGAAATGGTCCTAACTGTATTTGCAATATGAGGAATCATTTATTCAAGAAAATCTAAAGCTTGGTAGGGACAGCTGAAGTCTGTGGTGTTGGAACCACAGTCTGCTCCCTCCCTTCCCCCTCCCAGCTCAGCAAGACAGAAACCCGTATGCACACCTGGTGCAGACAGGAACACAAGGCTCCCTCTCACCTCCGCTCGCATGTAGAGGGATTGCCTTTCACGGGACAGGCAGGGAAAGGGGCAGAACATTAGAATTTCTCATCCTGAACCACTACCTGTTGCTGAGGCTAAGTTCTGAAGGAAAGAGATTTTCCCTCTTCTGTCCAGGTTCAACCTGTGGGATGGTGGTTCTATCTTGAGTATGGTGATGTTGAGAATACTGGAGCCCTGTGGCCCTCACCCCAGCTTGTAAGGCGGTGGCTCCATACTGCAAAAGGTAAGCCTTCAAGAATTAGGACTACTGCCCATTTCTCCCCACCATGCACTCAGCTCTAAGAGCAGGGTTATCACTCAGAGAGAAGCATACCATTGTTCTCCCACTTACAGCTCCAGAGCTAAGGCTCACAGGTTTTGCCCAGGAGGAGAAGCAGTCCTAAAACAGAAACATAACTAATCTCTTCTTAAAGAAACTGACTTCATTTGCAATAGAGTGTGGAGAAATTCGTGCCTAAAGGGGCTCTGGAAAAAAAGTAGTGTTGTTATGGAAGGTAATTGAAAGGAAATTAGTAGATTAATTACAGATTAAGCAGCCTGTATTGTTTGCCAGAGAGAATGGCAGAAAGAGACAGCTGAAAGGAACCCTTCTGGGGTCAGAACAAATCTCACAACAGTGACCTCAAGAATTAACCCTCTGAGGGGAGCCAAAATTTGATTTGTAGAGCAATTGATGCCTTAGACATTAATGAAAACATTAGAAGAAACAGCCAGCAATTGATAGAGCCTCACAACAGAATAGTCAAAGATTGAGACAGTGATGGAATGCCCTGCCCAAACCACCGTCATCTCAGGGTGGGTGACTATTGTCATACCAAAGGCTCCACACTCTAAGGGGCAACATCGGAGACTTCACATTGTGTGAGGGATATGAACTTCATTAAAATTATCCACCCAGTCACTAAATAGATGAACAAGCAAGTAACACGGGTAAGGTCTAGATTGGGGGACCAGTATCCAGACAGCCTACAAATTATCTAATATATTCAGTTTCCAACAAAAAATTAGGACACATGCAAAGAAACAGGAAGATATGATGCACAGGTCATAAAAGAAAAAGAAAGAAAGAAAAAGAAGGCATCAGAAACTGTGAGAATAACCAGTTGTCAGATTTACCAGATAAGTCTTAAAAGCAGCCATAATAAATATGTCCAAAGAACTAAAGGAAACCATGATTAAAGTAAAGGAAGGTATGAAAACACCATCACATCAAACAGAGAATAGTTATAAAAACTTAGAAGTTATTGTTTAAAACAACTATACAGATATTGTAGAGTCATAAACCACAGTGATTTAAAGTAGCTCTTTAAAATTGGAGTATAGTTGAGTTATTTCAAGTTTTTAACATTTTTGGCAAAAATTTTAATTGCATACATTTTAAATAATCCTTTTTATGATAATGTTAACAAGTAAAGGTCAGTTTTGGGAAATGTTTGTGAAGGGATTTGTAATTTTGTAAATAGTTCAGCCATGTAGTTCACTACCTGTAATTAAAAGTAATTCTTTAAATTCTGAAAAAAAATAAATAAAAATTAAAAATAAATAAATAAAATATTCTCTGGAAGAGCTTCAGATTAGATTTGAACTGGCAGAAGAAATAATTAGTCAATTTGGATATCGGTCAATAGAGATTATGTAATCTAAAAAAATGATGGAAAAAAGAATTAAGAAAAATGAACAGTGCCATAGAAAATGTAGGACTCTATTAAGAACATAAACATAATGTAACAGGAATGCCAGAAGGAGAGGAAAGAGAGAAAAGCGAAGACAAAATATTCAAAGAAATAATGGCTGAATATTTCCAAAATTTGTTGAAAACCATCAAGCTACACATCCAGGAAGCTTAAGAATCTCAAGTAGGCTAGTTACAAAGGGATCCACAAAAGATCCTTCATAGTAAAGATGTTGAAAGAAAAAACAAGGGGAAAGTTTTTGAAAATGACAAGAGAAAAGGGGCTCACGGCTTGCATGGGACCACATATAAATTAACAGCTGGTTGACTAACAGAATAATGGAGTACAGAATGTAGTGGTTTCACATATAAGTGCTCAAAGAAAACAATCACCCCAAAATCCTGTATTGCCAAAAAAAAAGGTGAAATGAACACATTCTCACCAAAAAAAAAGAAAAAAGAAAAAAGAAAAACAGAAAATTTGTTGCTAGCAGACTACAAGCAATATTTTTTCAATATGATTTTTGTATTAGTTTTAAGTGTTCAGCACATTGCTTAGACAATCATATACAATACTTTACAAAGTGCTCCTCCCTATTTCCAGTATCCAACTGGCACCGCACATAGTTAGTGCAATATTGTTGATTTTATTTCCTATGCTGTACTTTACATCTCCATGACTATTCTGTAGTGACTACTGATCTGTATTGCTCAATCCTTTCACCTTTTTCACCCAGCCCCCCAACCCTCCACCCCTCAGGAAACCATCAGTATATTGTCTGTATCTCTGAGTCTGTTTCTGTTCTGTTTATTTGTTTGTTTATATTGTCCTTTAGATTCCACATATAAGTAAAATCATTTGATATTTGTCTTTCCCTGACTGACTTATTTCACTTAACATAATACCCTTAGGTCCATTCATGCTGACAAGAAATATTAAAGGAAGTTGTTCAGATTAAAAGCAAGCGATCCCAGACAGTATTTGAACTCAAATAAAAAAGCAAAGAGAACTGGTAATGGTTATTATATAATTATAAAAGAGTATAAATGTGTGTTTTGCTCATTTCCCCTTAATTGATTTAAAAAACAACTGTACAAAACAATATGGATATATTACTTAACCCATAAAATATAGCAATGTAATATATTTGACAATATGTCAAATAAGAAGCCTAATAAAACAAAAGTTACAAATACATACTTGCTCTCTCTTTGTCTATCAGCTTCTTTAGAAGGCATTTGATTATATAAAGTAATAATTATAGCAATGGCATGTTGAGTTTGTAATATTCAGAGATACAATATGTATACAAATAATGCCACAAAAAGGGGGAATGAATCTACATAGAAGTAATATTTCTATAGCTTACCAAAATTAAATTAGTATAAATCTAAAGCTGATTCGGTGAAGTTAAGGTGTATATGATAAGCACTAGAACAACCACTAAGAGAATAACTCAAAAAAATACCAAAAAAGAATTACTAAATTAATTAAAATGCTACAGTAGCAAATATTTACATAATACAAAAGGAAACTGTAGAGGAGGGCTAGGGGTACAAAAAAGTATGAGATATAGAGAATACAAAATAAAAACGGCAGATGCAAATCCAACTGTCTCAATAATAACATTAAATGTGAATGGGTTAAACAATCCAATCAGAAGGCATAGACTGTCAGACTGGATAATAAAAATAAGACCCAACTCAATGCTGTCTATAGGAGATACACTTTGAATTCAAAGGTACAATTAAAAGTAGAAAAATGATGAAAACGTATCATGAAAACAGCAGTTATAAGAAAGAAAGAGTGGCTGTAACAATATCAGGGAGTATATACTTTAACCCCACAAATGCTGACAGGTAAAGGATATTTTATAATGATAAAAAGATTTTTTAAAATCAGAAGAATGTAACAATTATAAACATTTGTGTACCTAATTGCGGAACACCAATTTATGAAGCAAAAGTGACAGTAATAAAGGGGAGAAGTGGATAATTCGACAATAATAGTTGGTGATTCAATACCCCGCTCTCAATAATCAGTAGATCAATTAGGCAAAATCAATAAAGAAACAGAAGTCTTGAATAATACAATAAAGCAACCAGACCTGAGAGACATCTATAGTACACTCCACTCAAGAACAACAGAATATATATCCTTCCCAAGTGTACACAGAACATTCTCCAGGATACAGAACATTCTCCATATGCTAAGCCATAAAGCAAACCTCAATACATTTAAAGGGTAGACATCATACGAGCATGTTCTCCAACAACAATGGAACAAAATTAGAAATCAATAGCAGAAAGAAATTTGGAAACTACAAACATACAAAAATTTAAACAAACTCCTAACTCACCAAATGGGTCAAAGAAGAAATATAAATGGAAATCAGAACATATTTTGAGATAAATGAAAACAAAGGTCTAGCATACCAAAAGTTGTGGCATGCAGCTAACTTAGGGTTGATAGAGAAATTTATAGCTATAAATGCCTACATTAGAAAAGAAGAATGATCTCAAATCAATAATATGATCTTTTACCTTCAGACATTGGGAGAAGAAAGAGAAAATAAAACCTAAAGAAAACACAAATAAATAAATAATAAAGATAAGATCCGAAATTAATCAAGTAAAGATTAGAAAATCAATGAAGACACAAGTTGGTTCTTTGAAAATATTAACAAAATTGACAATTTTTGTGGGAGCTGAAAAATCACTTTCCACCCCTCAACTGATATCCATGTCAACCTCTGAAACATGTGATTGATACTTCACATAGTAAAGCGCTTATGCTAAATTATCTGCGGTGTGGCCAAAATGACATCACAAGTGTTCTTAGGAAATGGAGGCAGAGGAATACTTAACACTGATACAGAAAGGCAGTGTGAGAGAGGCAAAAGGAATGCCAAGGATAGCTGCCGTACCAGGATCTAGGCACCCAGAGGACGCGTGGCCCTCCCAAAGCCTCATTTCAGACGTCTGGCTTCCACAATTATGATGGAATACATTTCTGTTGCTTTTGGCCACCCAAAATATGGGGTGGTATTATGCTGGCCAGAGGAAACAAATACATCTTGGACATACTGACCAAGAAAAGAAGAAAGAAGAGTATAATTACTGGATTAAAAAATGAAAGAAAGATCATTACTACTGACATCACAAATATTAAAAAAAAGTATTATAAAGCAATACTATGAATAATATAT
This sequence comes from Mormoops blainvillei, assembly GCA_004026545.1. Lineage (NCBI taxonomy): Eukaryota > Metazoa > Chordata > Mammalia > Chiroptera > Mormoopidae > Mormoops > Mormoops blainvillei. The sequence continues at coordinate 42,966 of PVJD01004894.1, forward strand.
AACAAAAAATTAGACAAATGAAGTGAAATAAATTCCTAGAAAGACACAAACTACTAGGAGGTTTCTACCCTTCACTTAATGTGGTAAAATGTTAACTTCTGTAGGGTAGAATAAGTCATATATATATATAAGTTATAGTGTGTGTGTGTGTGTACACACACATATATATATAGCATAATACCAAGAACCACCTCCATAAAACCTATATAAAGATACATGCTCAAAAACACTAAAAATAAAGATGAAATTCCAAAAGAACATTCCAGTAACTCACAAAAAGAAAAAAAGGACAGGAACAGAAGAAAAACAATGAGAGGAAACAAGCAGAAGGCAAATAATAAAATGGCTCTAAACATATAAATATATTGTATACTAATATATCAATGATTACCTTAAATGTAAATAGCATAAATATATACCAACAAAAAGAAAGAGATGGGCATTGTGAAGTTAAGTAAATTGACCCAACTATATGCTATAAACAAGAAACCCAAATTCAAAATTGACCACCTTGAATGAAGTATGAAAAAGTTAATTCAAATTGAAAATAAAAAGATACATAAACATTAATCAAAAATACAAAAATGGCTATATTAATAGATGATAAAGTAGACTTTAGAACAAAGAAATTTATTAGAGGCAAATGCAATAATAAAATAATCATCCAACCAAGATGATATAATGGTCCTAAATGTGTGTTCACTAAATGACTGAGCCTCCAAATACATGAAGCACAAACTAATAAAGCTGAAAGGAGAAAGAAGTAAATTCCCAAGTATACCTGGAGACTTCAGCAGCCCCCTATGTCCAGCAAAGCAGATAATCAGCAAGGATGTAGGAGATCTGAGCAATGCAATCAACCAACACAATCTAAACTTTATTTATTTATTTATTTATATACATACATATATATATATAAAAGCAAAGCATGCAAAATATGCAGAGTATACATTATTTTTCAAGTGCTCATGTTATAGTCATCAAGATAGATCATATATTAGCCCATAAAACTCACTTCACAAACTTAAAAATTTTAAATTGTAAAAAATGTCTTCTTTGGTCTTAATGAAATCAAACTAGAATTCACTTACAGGGAGACAACAAGAAAATCTCTAAACAATATACTTCAAAATAACCCACAGTTCAAAGAGGAAGTCTACCAAAAACATGCATAACTAAGTAAACATGAAAATGAACATATTAAAATATGTGAGATGTAGCTTAAGCAGTGCTGAGGAAGGAAATTTATACCAAGATGAATCAGATAACCTGAAAATATATATAACCATTAAAATAGAATTCATAATTAAAAATCTATTACATTAGAAATGAGGAAGGGTCTCAAGTAAATAATCTAAGTTCCTACATAAAGAAATTAGGGGGAAAAAAGCAAAAAAGTACTGAAAGCATGCAGAAAAGAGAAGTAATAAGAGCATAAGTTAATGACACTGAAAACAGGAAAACAACAGAGAAAATCAATAAAACCAAAAGCAGGGTTTTTTGAAAAAAATTTAAAAACTCTAGCAAGCTTAACAAAAATTAAAAGAAAGAAGATCTAGATCATCAATACCAGGAATGACACAGGGGCTCTTACCATTAATCCTGCAGCCTTGAAGAGATAGTAAAGAAGTAGTACAAACAATTTTGCACTAAAAAATTTGACAACTTAGTAGAAATGGAAAATTTCTTTAAAAAAACACAAACTGTCAAAAACTCAACCAAGATGAATCAGATAACCTGAAAATATATATAACCACTAAAATAGAATTCATAATTAAAAATCTGTACAAAAAGAAATTTCCACAAGAAATTTTCACTGGACACTTCTGCAAAACATTTCATGGAGAATTAACACCAATTTTACACAATCTCTCCTCAGAAAACTGAAGAGGAAATACTTCCCAACTCATTTTATGGAGTCACTATTACCCTGATATTAAAACTAAACAAAGGAAAAAACTACAGGACAATATTTCTCAAAATCTTAGACACAAAAATTCTCAATAAAATACTGGCAAACCAAATTCAACAATGTATAAAAAGGATTACATACTATTATCAAGTAGAATTTATCCACATATTCAAGGCTAGTTCAATTAGAAAATCAATTAGTATAATCCACTATATCAACAGGGTAAAGAACAAAAATTAAATTATATAATTAACATTGAAGTCAGCTGACAAAATCCAATACCCATTGATGGTAAAGATTGGGAATTGAGGAAATTACTTCTACATGATAAAGAACATGTAAAAATAACCCACAGCTACCATTATACTTACTGATAAAAAACAAAATGCTTTCCTCTATGATAAGAAATAAGGCAAGAGTTTCTGTTCCTACCACTATGATTCAAGAGAGTACTGGAAGTTTTAGCCAGTAAAATAAGGGGAAAAAAAAAAAACAAACATCTTCCAGATTAGAAAGAAAGAAATAAAGCATTTCTGAATTGCTGATGACATGAGTTTGTACATAGAGAATCCAAGGGAATCTACAAGAGAGTCTAGATTTATTAAGTGCTTACAGGAATGTCACAGGATCTAAGACCAACACACAAATATCAATCACTTTTCTATGTACTAACACTGCCCATGTTCAAAGAGAAGAAAATGCAGCACTTAGGTATATACTTTCCAAACTGTTGTGGAATGTGCATGCTTTATTTTAAAAAATGGTGATGAATAAATAAATAAATAAATAAATAAACAAACAAACATTAAGGCATATCATATTCATGGAATGGAAGACGCACCATACTAAGCATAGTTATTCTCCCTCAGTTGATCTATAAATTTAATGCAATTCCTATCAAAAGCTCAGCAAGTATATGTTTTTTAGAATAAGCCAGGGTTATTTTAAACTTCCTTGTGGTATAAAATTCCACATGGTAAGACACAGAACCTGAAATAGCTAAAACAATCTAGACAATGGAAAATAAGAGTGGGAAGAATTACTCTACTTGATATTGAGACCTACTATATAGGTACATTAATCAAGTTCTGTGCTCTTAGTAGAGGAATAAACACATAGATCAGTGGAACAGAATGTAGAACTCAGAAACAAACACACACAGAAAATGCTTAACTGATTTTTGAAAAAGTCGAAATAACAAATCCATGGAAGAAAGGTAGCCATTTTGATAAATGGATGCGAGAGAAAATGCATATCTACAGGCAAAAAAATATATATACCTTAATCTAAACCTCACACCTTACACAAAAATTAATTCAAAATAAGCAACGAGTTTAAAGGCAAAACACAAAGCTAAAACTTTTGGAAATAACCATAGGGGAACATCTTGATTTAGGCCTAGGCAAAGAAGACTTAGACTTGACACCTAAAGCATGATTTCTAAAAAGAAAAGCCAGTAAAATTAAAAGCTTAAATTGATAAATTTTAAAACTGTTGCTCTGTGAAATACTGTATAAAGAAGATAAGATACAGAGTGGGGAAAATATGTACAAAGCACATAAACAAAAAAGGACTAATATCTAAAATATAAAGCTATCCTAAAACTCAACAGCAAATTTTTTTAAAATTCCATTAAAATATGGACAAAATACATTAACAGAGATTTCCGAAGAGGTTGTACACTGAAGGGGACATACAGATGGCATGAAAAGAGGTTCATCATCCTTAACCAACAGGGAAGTGCACATTGAAACCAAATGAAGGATAACTACACACAGATCAGGATGGCTGTAATAGAAAATAGTGAAAAAAAGAAGAAGAAATTTTTAAGATATAATTTATAGGTACAGTCAATTGCATATATGCATGGACAGATGTCTAAAATGACCATCGAATGAAAAAACTAATTATTTCTGGGTGGAGAAAAGTTGGTTGAGTTATGGCTATTTTCTTTGTATTTATTTCCACCACTGGAACTTCCATGACATATTGTTTAAAACAATATATAACTTGGAAATAAAAAATGAAGTAAGCAATAATTCTACTCAGATTATATCTTGAGTCCTTTACACCTAATTTAGGAAGAAAACTGGATACGGCAGCACATCCAGAAATGAGCAAGCAGGATGACAGGTTTGAAGAAACCTGAACTAAAGCCCGTGGCAGGGGAAGCACTGGCCACAGTCATCTCTAAGCTCTTTGAGGGCCGCCATGTAGAAGGGGAAGGAGATATTGTGCATTATGTTTTCGAAACAAGAGTTATGAGTATAATTTCTGTGGCAACATATTTCCTGATAATCAGTTTGTCTCACAAAATACAGGATGAGCTAAAGCAGAGGCAGGATAAATTTATGTCAGGAGTGTTTTACAAAGAATGTCTGCAGTTCAGAGGAAGACTAGGATTGTGAAGCACAGAGGTCTATTGCACTAAAATTCTGCTTTTAAAAAAAGGGAGGCCTCTGGCTACTTTTAATTTCCATTTATCTTGTAAATGGGGTTTTTGGCACTTTCTGGCTTATCTCTTTGTTTCTGTTTCCTCTGGGAGATACTCTGGTAGCTTTGATCTCTTGCTTCAAGATGAAAAACAATATGTAAATGTGAATCATTTACAAGGTGCCTATACCTTTTAAGGCACCAATTATTTCCTATCATATCTTTCTACATTATAAACTAGAGAGAGGATTCTCTGCGAGTCATCCTTCCACCTTTTTGAAAATGTAACTAGAAAATTTCTAAAGATAAAGCATGCATCTGTTCACGTTAGAGTGCCCACAACTGTATCCAATAACACTTGGCATGTGACAGAAGAAAGACATATGCGGAGACCTTCATCCCTTCTTGTTCTCAGAACTCGCCCTGGGGCTGTGCATCCCACTTTCTGTGGCAGACCTTAAGGGCACAGTAGAAACTGTTTACTTCTTTTATTCTTTAAAGATACAGTTCAAACTGAGAGCTAGTGACAGCAATTTCTATTTAAAAGAACTGACACATTTTATCCACAGTATGTCACGACTTATATATACTTTCATTTATAAATCATCCTGTATGTTCCTTTAAGTATAAAATACAGACCTTCTCCACCTTGCAGGTTTACAGTGAACATTAGAAATCTGCAAGTAAAAAGCCTGACGGAGAGGTTAGTTATATTTCATAGGAGTTATCTTTCTGGACTGCAAGGTCCTCCAAGGAAGGATCCATCATCTAATCACCTACTCATTTCGAATGGATATAAATGTGCTTCACAACTCTCAGATGTATGAATATAATTTTATTTTATGTTGTAAATTTAAACTAAATATTGTCCAAATCCTCGCTAGGATCCGGCACTGCTTGACACCACATAGCTCTGTTGGACAGCCCCAGAATGTTCAGACCACAGAAATATGGCGAGTGGTCTTTGTTCTCAGTTCTTTGAGCCACTTATTGAAAAGCTTATTTTTTAATTTTTAATTTTTTCTGTTTATCAATATCAGGATTCAAGACCTTGTCCTCTGAGCTTTATCTCTAACCCAGTTTGTCTATAATTTGGATTTTTCTATTTCAAAGATTTTATTTATTTATTTTTAGAGAGAGGGGAAGGGAAAGAGAAAGGGGGAGAGATACACTGACGTGACAGAGAAACATCAATCGGTTGCCTCTTGCACGCCTCCCACTGGGGACCTGGCCAGCAACCCAGGCATGTTCACTGACAGGGAACCGAACCAGTGACCTTTCGCTTTACAGGATGGTGCCCAACCCACTGAGCCACACCGGTCAGGGCTGGATTTTAAAAAATTTTAATTAAATTTATTGGTTGATAACATCATTCAAGTGTCAGGTATACAACTTTAGAATACAATATGTGTATACTTCACTGTGTGTTCACCACCCAAAGGCTAGTCTCCTCCTGTCACCATATACTTGGCCTCCTTTACCCTTTTTGCTCTCCCCTCACTCCCCTTCCCCTCTGCTAACCACCATTCTGTTGTCTGTATTTTCAAGTCTGTTCCTTTGTTGATTTTTGTTTTACACACCACACAGGAGTGAAACACATGTTCTCGTCCTTTTCCATCTGACGTATTTCACTTAGCATGACACTCTCAAGATCCATCCATGTTGTCACAAATGGTAATATTTTATTTATTTATTATTTTTATGGCTGAGGTTATTAACCAATGTCAAGTGGCCTTACTAAAGACAAAAGCACCTCTGTTCACAGGACCCTTCCCCGTGCCTCATTTGGCCAAGGGGCTTTACTCCTCATGCTTCCCAAGATGAGCAGCGCTTTTATGCCACCTCTTTCCATGCCCTTTCTCTGGTGCTTCCAGTTGTTGGGACATATATTCAGCCACTTCTTGGCTTCTGGTCCATAGCTGAGCCCTTTATCTCCCTGAATATAGGTGTTCTTTTAGCTCTTTCCTAGACCATAAATATAAGAAGGCCTAGAACCCAGAATGCCACCTTCACACTGCCTAGAAGTGTGTGGCAGGTTGGGTGTGGGGTAGAGTTTATAATAAACCCACAGAAAAATAAACCCACTATTTTCTTCAGGTTACACTGACACTCACTTCTGTGTCCCCAGTGCCTAACAGCAGACCTAACACTCTATGCTGGCACTTGTGAGTACTTAGTAAATGTGCAAATGAACCACAGGCAACACGGATGAACTCTCATGAGGCATGTCTATCATCAGATCCTAGGACACAGCTAGCCCTCTGTGAGGCTGTTATTAAGCACACATGTCATAAACCAGCTGAACTCCCTGGTTACACCACAGAAAGTCGCAAGTCTTAAAGCCAAAGTTAGCCAAACTTATTCAAATGAGACAACAGGACACCCAGCACTCAGAGGCTTCTGTTACTTCATATTCGACTTTTAAATATACACATCTGAGGAAGGCAGACAAATGACTGATTGTCATGTCCAACATTCTATGTTATAAATCAGTGAAATAGTGTAATAAAACTTCAGCTATTGAGAGCTGTTTCCCAAATAACTATTTAAGTCTCCCAATATCGTTAAAATTTTAACCATTTTAAATGAGTATCTTTCTAGAATACATTATGTATATCCCTGCTGTCTTGAGTAAATATAATTTAACTTTACCGTGATATTTAATGTAATCATTACAAACATTCACTATCCTAGCCCATGTAAAATGGTGCCTTCTGGGTACTTCGGGGGAAATTGTGCTCTTTGCTTGGCAGAAAATGACCGTAACTGCTGGATATCCCTAAATCCACAAAATCTGTTTTTCATTACTTTTGAGTGTTTTTCCTGTAAGCATTTTTCTCACTCCTTGCATGATAATGGGATATGATGCTTTGTTGGATGATAGCAGTTGTGTTTCCTTTATAATCATTAACTTTTTTGCTTCTAAGTTGCTGAAAATTAGAATGTGGGAAATCAAGTTTCTTTTTTGATTTAGAAATAAATAAGAATAGTTGCTGGTTTTCATTGGGCTTATATTTTTGTCACCAATTTTTGCTAAAAAGGTTGTTCAAATCGGTTCCATTGGGCTCACGGCCGTGTGGAGGCCATGATGCTTGTATTGACGTGGTACTTTCCATCTTTCAGAACAATGTCATAGCTTTGAACCATTTGCTTCTTGTACCAGTCCTGTGAGTATTATTTTATATATTTTATAGATGAGAATTTGAGGCTCAGAAAGTCCACATAACCACGGTCGGGGAGAGGGATTAAAACTTCATCCCTTGCCTCTTGACCTCAAAGTCTGACGCAGTTCACAGCACACTACCCACTGCAACGGCCCATCAAAAACTAATCGGCCTGGCAGGGTCTGACAATCTCACGAATGACGAAAGGGCTCACGGCATTTTAAAGCTTAGACTATTTCTTCTCATATACTTAGAACAAAATCTTAACTATTATTCCAGCTACATATATGCACACTGACTAGAAGTTTAGAAAACAGAAGACATTAAGCAAGGTCAAATGAGAACAAGGAGTAAGGAAATAGATGGACAGAGACATAGACCAGGGTGTACGTCTGTAATGATGGCTTTACTGCATTTTCTCCACCCGTGGTTCTGATATCAGTGGTTGGGATCCATGATCACAATGCTTCCTCTCTGGTTGTTAGGTTCAGGGAGTGTCTCTAACTCTTGTTTGTGCATTTAACCCTGCTTACACCTCCACCAGTGGTCCCCAAATGTTCAGTTTTTGTTTGAACAGTCTGGACACCAACTTGGGAAGCCCTGTTTCCTTAGAGCATTATGAAAGGTTGCTGAAAGTTCATGTAGACTTGGGAGCAGAACATATAGCAGAGAGATGGGGGAAGGATCATGAGAAACCATCTGACCCCTGAAAGAAGTTTCAATTTCTCATGACTTTTCTATTCCCATGAGGCATATCTATGATTTTCCAGCTTATTCTGTGATGTCCCTGTAGCCTTGCAACCCCCACTCTCACCCCTCCACTATGTCAATATATACACAAGTATTTTTTCTGATGGATATTTACTCTCTGTGTTTGCGATTTCTTATGCTTAGAATTCTCTTTCACCTTTTTGTATTTAATGTTCAGAACACAAACACATCTCTGAAAACAAGAGGATCAAGTTCTCAGCATAAGCATCACAAAGACCATCAATTTGTTTGTGCCAAGCTATATTCCATATTCGGCATGTGCAAAATTGGCACATTCATGAAAGAAGGATTGTGAATAATAAGATGGGTATATAACAGCAGGGCGTCTTATCCAAGTATTTCAGATCATTCTGAGCTGTGGTTAGAAGCTGACATTCTCAAACATCTGTCCTGGTCCAGATGTCCTGGCCTTATTTCCCACGAAAAATCTATTTCCACACTGTGCTCACAGATCATAACAAAAGAATGGATTGTGCTGTGGAACTATCTCCTCCAGTTTCTTCATGTCATAAATGAGGAAAGTAAAGCCCTAAAATTCTGTGGTGGGTAGGTGGGTATAGTGCTTATAGGCTTCGATTGCTGAGTTAGGCTTCTTGGGATTTTGAAATGAGGCTCAATTACTTAACTAGGAGAATGTGAGCAAGTCATTTAATTTGACTGTCCTTCAGTTTTCACATCTGTATAATGAGGAAAATAATTGTATCTACCACAGGGTTGTTGTGAGCATTAAATGAGTTAATATAGGCTTTACAACACACAACTATAATCAATAAATGGGTTAAGGATATTTACAGGAAAATTAAGTTATACATAATTAATCCTTAACGAACCTGCAGAAAAGATATGCTTCTTTATAGATGATGAAACTGAGGCTCATAGAGTTAAGTAACTTGACCAAGGTTGCAAAGTTCTTGCTCAATAAAAAAGATTCACACTCAGATCTCCTGAGCCTAAAACCCATACTACCCATTCACATGCCCCCATGTTCTGACTTTTTTATTCTGAACAGTTGACTGTCAGCTTCCCCCATGGCCCTTCCCAATGTTCAGTCAATACCCCTCAGGTTCATTTTCCTGGGGTTACTGTTGGCTTTTCTCTCCTATTTCAAATAGCAAACCACATACTTTCTAATCCTTCCTTTGTCTTATTTTCCTTCATAGCACTTTATACCAGACATTATATTACATATTCATTTGCTTACATCCCATCTTACCCTCTGAGATTATAAACTCCATACAAGTAAGGACTTTTGTCAGGTTAATCCATTGCTGTATCCAAATATCCATATCACGTAAAATACAGCCTAGAACATGAAAGATATTCAAAACTATTTTGCTGAAATATGAATCAATAAATAAATGACTGTGGATGAATGAAATTCTGTCTCTCAACCAATACAGTAAAATAAGTAAACTCAACAAGAACAATCCACATATTTGTTGGTTTCCCTTCCAGGCTCATAGTAGCAACCATTTACCAGGGCATAAAACGCACACACCAGAGACACCCCCTTTATTGGGCTTTGCCATTTAAAGTCATTTCCCTTATCAAGCCCTTGTACACAGAGCAGTAGAGGCTTTCTGACATTTTATTATACTCCATTCCCACTTAAAACGTACTGCGTTTGACATTTGCAACACACCTCAACTCTAATCTGCTAACCATGGCATTACTCTCTCTTCACTGGCGTCCCTATTTTGTTTGAAAACGAACTATTCTTATTTTCTGGTATGTTTCAAATTCTAACTATTATTGCCTGTTTTATATTAAATGTAATTATACTAACTTGAATTTGCCTCATAGAAATCTCAATTTCTTCCTATCATACAGTTATTCAAGTTCGAATCAATTCTTTCTACAGAACTGAGTCCCCATAAGGTCATGAAAAATCATTTTTTAAAATTTCTGCATGACACTATAAAAAAGAAAATTAAATTGTCCCAGTTCTTTCCTCCCATGTTCTGAAAATTTTAACACAAATAGTGAGAGTGTGAGAAGTTAGTTATATTGGGACAAACACATACAAGTGACCAGTTCGTGATCTGGTGCCATGCGAGGTAAGTGGGTTCTGAGAGTGGAGTCAGACCAACCTGTTGATCAGCCTGGGTGTGCGACCGTGAGATGTCCTGCTCTGGGGTTTACTGTTCGCTATTTGTTCTACTTTGACTCCTCTTCCACTTTTTTAAATTAATAACGCATTTCTTCTCCTCAGATGGCTTCCCAAGTTCCAAACTCCATTCTGGCTTAAAGATTCTCATTTTTCCAGCAACTCAAAAACCAAAGGTGTTCACTACAGCTTTACAAGTGTGTATAAGTGCTTGTTTGCGTGTGATTCAAAGGTCTTGGAAATTTAACATTGGGAAGGTTCAAGAAGGTGATATATAGGTACTACATAGTCAATCCATCTATGATCATGAGGTTTAGCTACAGACCACAAGTGTTACACAAAAAAGTATTTCACTTCAGTTTTCAAAAAAATCTATATAAGTATACTCATATACTATGCATAATATATTTGCATAGATAATGCACTAAAAGTAATATACTCCTTGGTAACAGTGATTATTTCCACTTGTCTAAATTTTCCGTAGTGGTCAGGGATTGCTTTTCTAATTGAAAGTAATATATTTAAAAAGAAATGTATTTCTAATCCAGCACATAGTTGACTATAAGGATATCAATACCCTTTTCTCTGTGGATTTTTTCCTCTTCAGACCCATGAGCAAATTACTAGTACTTTGTAACTTCACTTATTTTGCAAATTTAACAAAGCTTCGATCCTGATCCTCAAAGTTTGCAAATATATGCATATGCCCTATGGGTCCTTCTTCATTACATACCAAACATAAGTCATTAATTAATATGAAGACTTACTTGATTGAGCCTGACCAAAGTTTATAAAGCATTATGCAATACACAAAGGAACAACTGGGAGGAAAATTCTGATTAAGTAGCTCAGCTTTTATAACCTTGGAATCTTTGAAAAGCAACCACAGAAAGTAAACCTAGATCATCAAGCAAGAATGGGTTGATGCCTCAACATATCTAAATCCATGTTATTTATAATAATAATACCTTGTAATTAATACTTAATCTGTGTGAGCCCCTGAGTCAGCTCCTTGTAACAACATTGTGACAACAACACCGTGAAGTAGGTACCATTTTTATGCCCAGTGGTAAGGGTAAGTTTAGGATTCCAGACTGATTAAGTGACTTGCCCAAGGTCATGAAGGTAGTAAAGAGCAAAAGTGGAATTCGAACCCCTGTATTCCTGAGTCCAGACCCCAGTTCTTTTCTTTACAGCCAGCTGGTCCACACTGAGCAATCCTGCCCCTGCCAGGAAACTCAGAGGAGCTGGGTCAGGAATGCAAGGAAGGAGCTGGTGTTACGGAATTTTCTATACAATGATGGGGTTTAGGACATGCTATCCAAAAATATTCTTGGCATATTGAATATCTTGAGATGAAGATGTTTGAGACCTCCCAAGTTTGCTCTTATTCGCCGAGAGCATGAGACAAATCTCCCCTGTGAAAGGTGCCCTCCTGTACCAAGAGGAGGAGAGACATCCTTATCACCAGAGACAGGGAGCTTGGCGATGAAAATCTGTACAAACAGACCTTGTTGAACTGCCCCTTGTCTTCCTAATGACCCCTTCACCACTTAACTGCCTTGAACCTAAACTCGACTGTTTCGTCAGTTCATCATACCTTTCTATTTTCTTTGTCTAAAAAGGTATAAACACTTTCTGCTCTGGACACTTCCTTGGGTCTTCATTTTCTTGTGGAGGTTCCCATGTACCTATAAAAATTCAATAAAATGGGTGCTTTTCCCCTGCTCATCTGTCTTTGTTGGTTGAATTTTCAAACCCAGGCAGGGACCCTAAGAGGATCAAAGAAAACTGTTCCCTCACCAACTCACCCCTACATCCACCCAGGTAAATTCTTTTCCGTGAGGGAACCTAATGAGAAAATATGTCATTAAGCGGGTGCTCATGAGCCAGACACACATTTGGAGGAGTGCTTCGGGTCACAGATTGATTTTAGAAGGGACTTTTTTTTTTCTTTTTTCTTCTTTTTAGTATTTTCTTCTTTCTTCCCTCCTTACCTTCCTCACTTCCTTCTATCCCCCTTCCCTTCTCCTCCCCAGCCTAATGGTTTTACAACCTAAATCAAGCCCAACTGTGGGTCGAGTCTGCAGTATTTCCTCTCAATATGCTTGGTCTTAGAATATATTTGGAACTAGAGTTAAAAAAAAAAACAAAAACCAAACATGTAGGGACTTTTTACCCTAGAGATAGTGACTACGTATGCATAGTCTAGCCATGTGGAAAACATTCCCTTTCTTTTTCTTCCCTGAAGTCATTTCCTTTGTGAAATCCAGGGGATGGATTCTGATTTCCAAGTCCCCTTATACGTTTGAAATTCTGTGGTTCTTAGACTGCCTACCAGAGCTCAATAGGAATGGATTATTGAAGAGTAAGAGGGAAATACACTCCAGCGGAACCATTTAACAGTAGGAATGTTTTGTTCTTTTTTTTTGAAGTATGCACTTTCGGTTGCACAGTGCTTTACATTAGTCTGGGTAACTGTGCCATTTGCATTCTAATCCGGGCTCTGTCCCTGCTATGCTGGGAGATAGAGGAATCTCTCATTCTTTCGGTGTTTTAATTTCCTCAGTGGCTAAGCAAAGGTGATACATCCAATCTACCTTCCAGAATTTCTGAAGGGATTATAGCAAAACCTTTTATAATGTTTTTGGCTTAAAAGATTTCTCTGAGCCACATTTATGTGTTTTCATATTCTATTTTCCCCCAATAGTCATCAACAGAATTCACAAAGGAAATATATCCACATAATTGGATTAATTTCCCTAAATCCTTGGATGATCCCAAAATGTTTGGCTGTGACTAATCAATAAATTTGAATTTTTGGCAAAGGGTGATGATTATGTACACGTTTCAAATATCTGTCCTTTCCTCTGTAGTCATAGCAATCTCGTTTTACTAATTTTGAGAACATAAATGTTAATATTCAACAGCATTAAAATACTGTTTTGTTTACCTAAAATTCCCTGGTGACATAAGAAATCAAGATGTAAGAATTCCATGTTGATGCCAAAGAATGAGGCACACCAAATCTAGAATATTATATGGAGACCAAATGCTGAAGTTGGAAGTGATTTTTAACAGAAAAAAACTACTGAAAAAGCTTGCCATTCCAGACAAGGAAAGGAGGGAAGTAAAACTTCCTGAACAACCGGAGGTGGTGTACTAAGTGCTTAGCTGCGCTAGTGCATATACAGTCCTTGCCATAACTGCTTCGCAGCCGCATTTTACCGAAGACTCATCTGAAAGCCAGGGATGTGAGGTAGCTTACTCAAATTCAGTGGTATGGCTGCCATCAAACTCCAGCTGTCCTATCAGAGGTCCTAGTTCAGAGATTGAGCCCCACACCTATAAATCTATTGCAGCAGCAAAATACCAACAAGCTGACCAAAATATTTCCCCCTCTAAAGAAATACTTTGTGGCAGACAGCTTGTACAAAGACAGTTGGGTAATGATGGGACAACCCTGGTGCCCCTTTTGGGGGATGACAAATCACTCTTTATGTAGGAGAACACCAGGCTTATTCCAGCTACACATCATATAACTAGAATCGGAACTTATAATAATGTCATAAAAATAACAGCTTTAATTTAAAACGTCTGTGACATCATGGACTTCAAAAATATTATTTGAAAGTCTCAAGTAACCTTTAAAAGTAAATATAACAACCTCATTTAAAAGGTGAAATAAGTGCCCTGGCCAGATAGCTAAGTTGGCTGGAGCATCGTCCCATACACCAAAAGGTTGTAGGTTCAATTCCTGGTCAGGGCCCATACCTGGGTTGCAGGTTTGATCCCTAGTCGGGGTGAGCACAGGAGGCAACTGATCTATGTTTTGCTCTCACTTCGATGTTTCTCTCTCTCTCTCTCTCTCTCTCTCTCTCATTCTCTCTCTCCCCCTCCTCCCTCCTTCCCTCCCTCTTTTCCTCTCTTTGTAAAATCTATAAACAATACTGGGGTGAGGATTTAAAAAAATATATTAAAAATAATAATAAAGATGAAGTAACTGAAGTTTAAATAGGTGAATAATAGCAATCATAATAGAAAATACTTGTATAAGATTTACAATGGTCTAGGTACTAGGTTATTTTTTATATATTATTTATATCTTACATATACAACATTTAATGTTCATGATAACTCTCTGAGTCAAGTAATAGTATCATACCCATTAACCATATGGAAAACTGTTACACAGAGGGGCTAAATAACTTTCCCAAACCCAGACAGTCTGACTCCAACAGCTAGGCTGTTAAGCATTGCTCCATAGTCAATTTCATAAAGCAGTGATTTCCAAGCTTTTTCATCTCAAGACACACATAAACTAATTACTGAAAATCTGTGACACACCAAAAAATATATATTTGGATGATCTGACAAAAAATAGGTATAATTTTGAATCATTTACACCAGACGGCTATTGTCATGTTGGTTGTCGTCACTTTTTAAAATTTGACAATCTAAAGGACAAGAGCTCAGTGCCCCTGACTAAATAGTCAGGTATTGCATGCTTTAAAATCTCTTGTGGCACACTGGTTGAAAAACACTGTCATAGAGAGTAAGTGGTCATAGAAAGACTTGAGCTTTGGACTTAGACTCCGTAGCCAGCATTGTTTCTAATTCTTCATGTCTCTCATCCCTGTTGCTTGGGATGAAAGTTCTCATTAGCTTTCAACTGACTGATTCCTTATTGCAACCGTGGGTATGCACTGAGGCAAGGCCTGGGCCCATTTCCGCTGGCCCGGCCCAGGGTAAGCATGGTTGCCAGTAACCAGGGCCAGAAAGCCTGCATGGGTTCTACAGAAAGAAATGCCTTTATGCCTTAAGATAAAGTTTTGGTCTATACCTCCCTTAACTTTTTACTTCAACAAGCATTCACTGAGCTCCAACTATGGGCAAAATGCTATGAAATACTGTCGTAGGCATTTTGGAAAACTCTGATTTCTTCTCCTCAATAAATGCACAATCTAGAGGGGGAAAATAAATACTGGCAACTAAGTATAATTAGTATTATAGTACTAAGGAGCCCTTTTGGCTCTGTAACCAAGTTCAAGTTCGTGCTATGTGTGAGAAAATTTGAACGAGTTCCAGTACGCTGCAGGGGTCAAGTCGAGACACATAAAGGTGAGATATGGGGCCTTACAATGTGCTTTACTCTCATAAATGAGTTTAGACAACCTCGTGTGTTTTTAATGTACCCTGGAGTACTAGGTAGATTATTATTATTGTTGTTATTTTATTCTCCAACTACAAGTTTACAGAATGTTCTCTTCAGTGGTTTGTGTCCATGAAAGCAAAATAAACTCAACATTTTCTTCCTGCTAACTCTCATGAATATTAATGCTGTCTTCATTTATTGTTTGGCAAAATATGACAAAAATAAAAATGCACTACAGCAAAAAAGAACACGCATACACCAAAAATATCTAACTACTGTCAGAATATTCGTGTCATCATCATTATCAATAAATGCACACTTGACAACCATGCTCCAGAAACTGCATCATCCCACAATTCCTTTTAACCACTGACCTTTCTTAAAGGATGCTGCTGGTTCTTTGGCTGCTGCTTTGGAGCTCTCATTAATTTTAAAGTTTTACAGTTTTGTCATACTGAAACTAGAAACATGGAGTTCAGTAACAACCATCCAAGGAGATTTATCAGAGCAGTCATCCAGAAATAGACTCTCAGAGCCTCAAAATCTTCCCTCAAAGAGCTTCATGTCCAAAAGCTCAAATGTATAAAACAAACAAAAGTAGAACTGTTCTGGCTAAACGGAGGGTAGCAGTGGAGTCCCACCTAGAGGATAGTTCAGAGCTCTCATAACATCCTAGAACTGTCTGAAGCAACTCCACAGAGCCCTATGAATTCTGTACATTTGTACTTGAACAGCCACTGATCCAGTGCACTTTAAAGATGCAGGACTGAAATACCAAGCCAATTAAAGTGACTAAGCTCACAGAATTGGTTAGCAGCAAAGCTGGGACTAACATTCCTATGCTGTCTGTCCTCATAAAGTGCTCTTTTTACACTACTCCTGCTTCCCTACATAGTTCACATTGAAGGAAGGACAAGTGGGACAATTATTAGAAAATTTATCATGACAGTTTGTTTTCCAGTGTTGGCAAGTTAGAATTCTTCTGAGATTTGTCAAGAACTCCTGGGATACTTATTGCATGGGTCAATAAGTAAGAGAAACCACCTTAAGATGTCTACCCTGTGTTCTTAGACTTGGAATAGAACATATAAAATTCCTTATAATCTTGAGCTCTGGCAGCTAAAAGGGAGTTTGGCCACATTGAGAACCTGACTAGGATTCTAGACAGTATGGCTAAGCCCTTCTTTATTTCAATCTTATTCCTAAGAGTGATGCCAAATTATATATCCTGGCCAATGTTTTTCAAACACTCTAAAGACTGGTGGTATTTTGTTGCAAATGTATTCATTTTATCAAACAAAACGTAAGTATCATCCAGCAGAATGGATCTAATGTCCTTGTCACCTGTTTGTAGCTTAGATCTAAATAAATCCCTTCAGTAGCTATATGATAAATTGAACTTTAGAGAGTATGGGAGGCTACAGAGTAAACTAGAGACACAGTTATATTTTAGAACTATATTCTGATTCTCAGTCCAGTGCTGTTTGCCCAAGTTGCTTCATAATTTATTTTCTCCTCTTTCCCGTAGAAGATGTTAGATTATATTCAAGATAGGCAAAGAATTTCTAAGTATTTTCTTATTCCCTTTTACAGAGAGGAATAGATTCTTAGCCTAATCACACCTAGAGCAGGATTTTCTCCATATAAAATGTTCTTAAGCAATTACTCTTCCTGATAACCTTCAGCAATAGCATAATTTATCTTAAGGCAGTCAGTTATTTTCTCATAAATATCTTTTTATCTTTTATGTTGGAAGGTTAAAAAAACATAACCACTTTACGCAGTATAGAAGAGAGATAAAAATAAAGTGACAATATATAGTAATGTCATTAGAATTTTAAAAGGCTGCAAATATTTATGATTTGGTTATTAATTGCATAATTACTGGTATTGGTCATATAGAATGTTGTTGATCATAATACTCAATACTTAGAATTCTATTACACTCAATACTGGATAAATATGGAGACACAGAGCTAGAAGAAGCCCCCCCAAATCCCCCCTTTTCTGGTGGGACTAAACATGCCCAGCAGGTGCAATTCATTTCTCAAGTTACCCAAGAAAGGAGGATCTCATCTCTTAAGAATGAATTCTGAGATGTTATAAAAATTGGTTAAAATGGTGACTTTTATGCTATGTGAATTCCATGTTTAAAAATAAGAAAAAAGAATCAGTTTCCAAAGAAAGGTTCTAATTTCCGCTTATCCTATGGCTTACACTCAGACAATTTTTTGGGAAACAATGAACGCAGGATAAGAATTAGAAAATATTTTTTGTTTTAATTGACATCTCCTGAAGGGATAAACTGCTGGGGCACAGTTTCATGTAATAAGAAATAGAAGAATTGTTCTGTGTAAGAAACAAAAGTAATTACAAATTAGATATATAGAGGCTTAGTGAATGGTCAAATCTGTAAAGTATAAGTGACAAATTTCATTTCCTGAAATATGTGTGTGAATGTAACAACATCCCTGCCTGGCAAAAGTGGGAGTACGGGTGATGAAAGGTGGATCTGAGTGACGGCAATGCACACATCATGTGGGGATTGTTCGCTGGGTGGTGATTTGCTAGAGTGGCAAGCACTAGCAGGGGTATAAAAGATTAAGACAGAGCTATATGATAAAGAGAGAAGTGTCTGGAAGGTAGGGACCTAGAAAGGAGGACAAGAAACGCTGGTTAAGAGCAGCCAGCTTAGGTGAGTTGAGAAGGAGGTTTTAAAATTAGCACAGATGATGCTGGTCCAGGGTCATTTATGTGAGTGAAATACAAGAGTGGGAAAATTTGTCTGTCTGAAGGATTTCAGTGGCTAAAGTAGGAATTTCAACCAAATAAGATAAAGAGAAGAGGAGAAAGGGGAATAAAAGAGAAGAGGAGGAGGAAGGGAATGATGAAGAGAAGGAGGAGGGGAGAAGAGAAGAGGAAAGATGACCGGACCATTTCCTTTCAACATTCTGGCTTTTCAACAAAGATATGAAGCTTACTTTGTGAGGAGGGAGATAACAGGGAAAGGGAGAAAGAAAGTAAAATAGAAGAAAAGCCTATTAAAGTCTGAGGAGTAACCTAGATTTCTCTGCATCAAGTGCATTTAAGCAGTGAGTTAGTCACCCACACGTGGGTTACCTATATTTTACACAGAAACAGAGGAAACCATTGGTTTTCCAAGTGCTTCTTTAAAGAGAGTGTCAGAATCTGGAGGGCTTGTTAAGCTTCAAATTGCTGGGCCCCCCTTTAAAGTTGCTCAGGAGTAGGACAAGGATGGTGCCCACGACCCGTGCACCCACAGCAAGTTCCCTCCCAGGAGTGGCTGAAAGCTGCTGGTCTGGGGATCACCCTTTGAGAACCACTGACCTAAAAGAGTAGAGTACAAAACAAGACATCCTGATGGTCCGTCACCCTGAAGTCAGTTGAGGGATGGGTGAGAGTGCAGAAGGCAGACTGTGAGGCCACTTTTTTACAGAGCACCTGCCACCTGTGCTAGATGCTGGGGAACAGGGATAGGAGCGCAGCACAGGCAGGCCTTTATCCCCGCAGGGCTGGCAGAGCACTGATATCTATTCACTTATATTTCAGTTGTTGGCAGCGGGTGTTTTTGGTGGGATTTCCACATACTAATAGTTCTTATACATAACCATGGAAATTCAGGATTAGTAAAACATATTATGGATATCAGTCCAAGATATACGACTTTGTATCTATCAGTTTCTGTATAAGAAGAAAATATATGTTACAATAAATTCAATTAAATGAGAATGTGAGGATTAAATAGTGAAGGCTAAAGCAGACAAATCAAGAAATCCCGGTAGACCTGTGCTCCAAGGGTTAAAAGAGAAATGTTTAGTTGGTTACTTAACCAACTAGTCTTTACTCCAAGGATGAATTTTCATAGGTGAATCCTTTAAAAACATTCAGGTTAAAATTTTCAGAATTAGAAAACATAAATATAAGGTACCCAGTTAAATTTGAATTTCAGATAAACAATTTTTTAAAAGAATATGTTTTCTGCACTATTTGGGATAAATTTATACTAAAAAGTTTTTCATTGTTTACCTGAAATTCAAATTTAACTGGGTGTCCTGTATTTTATCTGGCAACGCTTATTCAAGTTGACTTTACCAAACATTCATTCAATGAATGTTTACTATGTTGTCAGTCTTATAAAATAGATATAAAAACCAATTAAAAATATATGCACAGCTATGTTCATAGCAACATTATTTACAATAGCCAAGATCTGGAAACAGCCCAAGTGCCCATCAGTAAATGAGTGGATAAAAAAGCTGTGGTATATTTACACATGGAATACTACATGGCTGTAAAAAAGAAGGAAATCTTCCCTTTTGTGACAGCATGGATGGACCTGGAGATTATTATACTAAATGAAATAAGCCAGTCAGAGAAAGACAAATACCATGTGATCTCATTTATATGTAGAATCTAATGAACAAAATAAAATGATGAATAAAATAGAAACAGAGGCATAGGTACAAGGAACAGACTGATAGCTGTTGAGGGGAGAAGTATGGGGCAACTAGATGAAAGAAGGTGAAGGGATTAGTCCAAGAATATATATGCATGACTCATGGACATGGACACCTGTGTGTTGACGGCCTCAAGGAGGGGGAGCAGGGGCTGAGTGGAGGTGGGTAAAGGGTGAAAAGTGGGGACAACTGTAATAGTATAAACAATAAAAATAAAGAAAAAAGATAGGAACATAGAGCATCTTCTGTGCCACACATAAGACAACAAAGAATAAAAGTATGGTCAAACTGCAGAGATTCTAAAAGTGCAGGGCAGAGGAAGGCCAATACGGCTCGCATAGTCAAGGAAGAGGAGCTTCATCAGCACATAAGACTTCAGCTGGTCCTGAATGTGGGCAGAATTTGATTAGCCAAAAGCTGTTTCCAACACGATGCAGATGAAGTGAACATCATGACGATGAAGTACAGAGTCAGACCAAGGCCAGCAGGAGAATGGGAGAGGAACAAGGTCACTTGTGACAGACTGAGCCAGTTCCCTCACCTGCTGTATAGCACAAGGTCTCTTAGAGCATAATTACTGACCCTCATCAATATTACGATGCACATCCATGACCATCAGATCCACCCCTGCTGTTTTCAGCTTCACGAGGACCACGTGGAGAGGTTTGAAAACAAAGCACTCCACAGGGTATCCAGGTATTCTGAGCCCTTAGGACACAAATAGAATCGGATGTTTGAGGTGTTTTCCATCAGAAGGTAAGTAGATCTTGGGTCCCAATGCACTTTCTGACCCTAGTTTGAAGTAAAGGTCTGTGCTACAGTGCCCAGTCTCAGTCTTGGAGTCAGTACATCTGGGTCTTCGTCTCTGGAGTAAGCTAGCACGTGAGACAGTCTCTGGGCTTCACTGCCACAGCTGTAATGCAACAGTTGGGATTATATGATCTCTCAGGGCTCTTCCAATTTAGCATTCAGTGATTAATTGAATAAATCACCCATTCATTAAACATTTACTGAAAGCCTGCCATATGTAAGGCAATTTGCTAGGAGCTGTGATGGATACTAAGAGAGTTATTTATTCATAGTTAGTTATTCATCGCTAGGCAAAACCATGCAGTGAATTGTTTTCGTCTTTCTCCATTCTTACACTGCGAGACCCACCTGGGCATGCCACAGAGGCTGGCCTCTGGCCCACTGAACTCCGACTGTCAGAATTTCTTCTGATGCGTCTCCTTTATCTTTATTTTACTCCCTCCCCTTTATTTCCTCAAGGAAATTCCACCTGTCTGTATTTCATTCCCTAGGGGGTCCTAGTCTCAACCATGAGAGTGAGAATTAATTCATCTAACAAGCTCAAAAGTGTCAAAGCCCCCCCAAAAGGAGGGCTACATCTGAGTAACCTGAAGATAAAGATAAAGGCGGGCTTCAATCTTTTTCTTTTTTCCTTTCTACATATTAGTGACAATTCAAAAACTGATTCGCATTAAACAAAGAAACAAAAGAAAAGAAACATTTATCAGGGTTCATGGCTGCAATCACATATCATTTTATTTGATCTCTGTAACTATCTTGTGATAATACTTTATTATCCTCACAATAAACCCGAGGCAAGGAGTAGGCAGCAACCTTGCCCCAGGTCAGAAATTATAGGGTCAGGATTAGCCCAGATTTGTCTTAATACTGAACCAGTGCTCTTTCCAATAAACCAGCTAATCCACTGGCAGGATTCCAGGCTGCCAGCGTGTTTCAAATAGTTGTGTGGTAGGTCAACTAATAACAGTTGAATTAACAAAGTGGTATTTTTAAAAATAAAGTAGATTCGATTTATTTATAATAGTGTCAACATCAGTGACTTCATTCCAACATGGTTTTTTGTTGTTCAGATTCGGAGAATTATAGCCCAAGCGAAGGGGTTACACATAATTCCTGCCACAGGGATATTTGCTCATATAATGTAGTATATCATTTGTATTGTAGCTGAGAAAAAAGCTGGAAACTACTAAATAGTAACCAGGTGATGGTGGGGGTTCTTTTGGGCAAGTTTGTTCCAGTCCTGTGCATATGTGCTGCTGGTGCCACATCTTTCAAAAGGATGGGTGTGTATGCGAGTGTGTGTGTGAGAGAGAGAGAGAGAGAGAGGGAGAGAGAGGTGGGGAGAGGAAGTGGGACTGGGGTATGAACGGGGACAGAGAACAAAACAGAGAGGCAGAAACAGCCTCTACCCCATGAGGAGTTCATCTGGACCACCATGACTTTAAGGCAGCTGAGCTTTTAATGATTTATACAACAAAACTAAAAGCTTTTCTAACTTGTATTATTATATATGTAGTTGTCTTTTTAATAACTTTATGACCCAGGGTCATTGTGATAATCATATAGCATTTTATAAAATACAGTGATACCCTTGGAGATAATTGCACATTGAAATACGCATGCCTCTTCCCTAACAGGCTCCTGATCACTTTGTTTTTTGTGGTTTGGGGGCATTTTAACAAATGAGTCCTATTTCCCTTGGCTGGCAGGAAGGAGCTTCTAAGGGAAAACTGCTTGGGTATGAGACACATATTGAACCAATGGACTTACCAGGTTAAAAATTCAGGATGGAGAGCATGGTTGAGCCAGGATAGACAATTTAAAAGAATAAAATAAAAATAAACCAGTATAATACTTGGTGCAAACCAAAGCAAAGATATGGATGAAGGAATGAGTTTGGGGAAATTAGAGAGAAGGAGATTCTAAGGCACAGACCAGGGACGATGACCCAGGTCCACTGTTGCTTCCTTACGAGCAGCTATGTTCCTTGGCCATCTCTGACACTGTTTGCTATTCATGGGTGCCCTGGCTCCTACTTGGCTCTTTTTATCAGTGTATATCACTACCTTCCACTCTCATTGCCTATGTGGAAACTCCTCTTGGCCTTTGGCATCATCTGTTGCAGCTATATATTTGAAAAGTAGAAAGTAGGTTGATAAAATTAAGGAGGACTGCACGAGCTCTGAGTGAGGGCCTACTGGTAACAGAGTACTTGTGTCTGGGCCTGCCTATGACATCTATTGAGGCTACTTGGATAACTTCTTGGTTTACTTCTGGATTTCATCTGTGCTTTAGACAGGGAGATAGCCAAATATGGATAGATACTCACATTTGTTTCCTCAGACTTTCATAACAAAGCATCAAAAACTGACGGCATGGATTGAAAAATAGAAATGTATTGTCTCACAGTTGTGGGGGCCAGAAGTATGAAATCAGAGTATTGGCAGAGTTGAATACTTCTGGGGGCAGTGAGGGAAAATCTGTTTCGTGCCTCTCCCAGAGCTCTTGGTGGTTTGCTGTCAATCTTTGGTGTTCCTCAACTTAGACTTTTCCCTTCATTTTCACATGTCATTCTCTATATGTGTCTCTGTGTTCTACTGTCTCCTTTTGATTAAGACACAGTTACACTGGATTAGGGTCCACCTAAATGACCTCATCAAAACTTGATCATATGCAAAGACTCTATGTCCAAATAAGATCACATTTATAGGTACTAGGGGTTAGGACATCAACATCTTTTAGTATGTATGTGCGTGGCAGGGTGGACAAAATTTAACCCATAATAATAATGTTACTGTATGTATGTATATTCTTTACAGGAAAAAGAACTCTTTCTAGGCTCAGGTATAAGTGTGACCTGTTGGCAGTAAATCTCTTCTTACTAAAGTCTCCAGAGATAATGGAGTTCCCAATTACAAGAGACAGACCATCAGTTCTGAGTAGGCGACATCCACTGAGCAGAAGACACTACTCAGGGGCATGGTGCTCTGCTCTACTCAAGCCTGGAAGATGCCAGGGGCTCCTCGGCCAGGGTGTGATGGGGAAGGGGACAAAAGCACTCAGGACCTCAAACAGCAGAACAAAGATCTGAGGTTATAAAGCCAAGCAAGGTCTTCCCTGCCATCTGCTTATCTTCACTGAGCTGTAAGAGGGGGAGAAAGCACATAAGAAGAAGTTAAAAAAGATAAAACTACTGGATTGGGGTGACAAGAATTAGGAGATCAAGATGAGACTAAATAAAGTTAAAAGAGCAATTTTTTGATGAGTTGTGGTTGTTAGTAGGTCCCAGGTTTAGACCTGTAAGCTCAATAGAATAATTTTCATTAATGTGAATAATGTCTTTTCATACTCATTCAATAAATATTCACTGAGCATTAACTAGGTGGTAAACATTTTGGTGACTGGGAATAAAATGGTGAATAAACCACAACCTTTCCTTTGAGGTAACAGTCCCGAGGGGCTGCTATGGTTTTGAGGTTACAAAGACCTAAAATCAAACCTCATTTTCACAGCCTGTCTGCACCTCCATTTCCTTACGTGTAAAACGAAGACAATGATGATACTTTACTCACAGAGTTACTGCTAAAATTAAGTTAGCTATAGATGAAAGTTAGTTAGTGCAGTGCCTGGAAAACATTAAGTTCCAATGAATATAATTGTCATTATAATAATATATTAATATTGCTATGACTAGATCTGTAGCACAGAGGAGGGAAGAATTAATTCTGATGGGAAATGTGGAAGAATGGATTCACCAAGGAGTTGATATACAACCTGGTCCTTGAAGTCAGGGCTCTGATAAGAGTTAAAGCAGTGGATATTTAATAACACTTCATAGTATTCTATCTTTTTTACTGTAGACACTGAAGTTGTCCAGAATTACAATGCTCTGGCATTTTAATCACAGCCTTATAACAAACGCTTTTTTAAAAAAAAGAATTTATACTTATTGCTGAGATTTGTAAATTATAGATGTAACTCAAAAAGGTAAAGAAGACAGTAGGGGAATTAACTGGAGTAATTAAAAAGAGTATTTCAAATAAATATATATACCATTTGTAAACCCAGGTATTATATATTACAAGCCAGTATCCTTCCCCATCTATAGTTTTACTGACCAGACAGAATTCGGGCTTCACAATAAGGTTAGTGACCATCAAAAACAAGCAAGACAGAGGCATGCGATCACATTATTTATCTGTAGAGGGCACGTGAAAGAAGGTGATCTTTAGCCCCTTCCTTCAAAGCTGAAAAGTAACTTGGAGCCATTGACAGGAGAAGACAACACACGAGTTTGATGTCGGAAAGCTGGCCCTGTGAAGTGCCGTTCAAAATAAGGACTTCAGTGTATAAATCCTTAAACAGTGCTGCCACAAGTGACACGAAATTGAAAATCAAAAGGAGAAAACTTAGAGACGTCTCAAACTGCAGTAAGACCATTAAAAACCTCTGGGGAAAAAGATTCCTTAAATATCTTTGGAAGAACAAATAGAACAGATTAAAAGCAGAAAACATTCTTCAGAAAGTAAGTTGGTAGAAAACTTATTTGAAAAGAGATAAATAATTTACAAATTGAAATATTATGTATGATTCCTGGTACTTTAACAAGAAAAATTTAACAGAATTTTTCACATTTCAAACAAAAAGTTTGGTTAAAAAAAGAGGTGTGGAAAATAAGACAAGATGGTTAACCAAGAGGGAAAATTTTGGAATATTCATATGTAATATAATATTGTATATATATTATGATATCTTACAAATTTGCATTAAAATAAAGCAAATGGTTTTCCTCCATTTCGTAAAGAATATAAGAAAGAATTGTTATTTGGGAGCTTAGACTTAGCATAAATATGTTTTAGCATTAATATACATGGGGCCAAAAACACAAAGCAGAGTCACAACCCTTGTGAAGATTTTGTAAAAAGCTGCAAAGAAAAAATATTCAGAGGGAAAGGTCAGTGCCACAGTTTATCTTTCTATGCTTTTTTGTTTTATCCTCACCCAAGAACATGCTTATTGATTTTAGAGAGAGGGGATGGAAGGGAGAGAGAGGGAGAGAAACATCTGTCGGCTGCCCCTCTGTTGGGTATGTACCAAAACTGAGGACCGAACCTGCAATCCAGGCATGGGCCTCTCTGGGAATTGAACCTGCGAGACGATCCTCCAACCAGCTGAGCCACACCGGTCAGTGCTATAGTTTATCTTCCTAGAGGGTAAATGTGTTAACTTTGCCTCTGCCTCTGAGAAACGTGGATAGAACTTGGAATCATGGTCTAGTGACCAGAGGTGTACAACCCATGGCTTATGGGCCGCATGTGGCCCAGGATGGCTATGAATGTGGCCACACACTAAATCATAAATTCTCTTAAAACCTCTTCTTTCCTCACCAGTTTTTGTTAGTGTTTGTATATTTAATGTGTGACCCAAGACAACTCTTCTTCTTTCTGTGTGGCCCAGAGACCCCGAAAGGTTGGATGCCCCTGGAAGCACCCAAAGCTATGTGTATGGTCCTTAGTGGTTCTAATGATGAATAAAATATGAATGTTGTCCTTAAAGTTCCTTTAGTATAGTTTTTCAGTCACTAAATCTGTTAACAAGGCAAATCCTCCTTGCTCTGGCTTTAATTTACATTCATTTATTCATTCAAAAAGCATAATTGAACTCCTGGTTTTGAGACCTGCAAATACTAAAAGAAGTAAAAGAGAAGCGCTGCTTTGAAATAGCACAGTTAAAGGAGACCATGCGTTTGTAATATCACCACAGTGGCCATCTCTAGCTCTTCACGGTTAACTAGAAAGGAACCAGAGGGGAAGATATAAAGACGGGACAACATTATGTTTTCAGCGGCACAGGCAGAGTCACTAACAGATCTGTCCCAGGTTAAAAATGAATATTGGGCTCTCTCTTGGCTGATCTTGGGTCACTGTTTTCTTTTGGGTGTTTTCGGCTGTAGCCGATATTATAATGCATGGGTGTGTTCTCGCCTTGGAAATGAAAACAGAGGGTTTGTGAAATAAGATTTAGGACATGAGAGAAAGCTCAGGCAGAGACCGTGGAGGAAAATGGGCAAGTGGCACGAACATGGCGCCCAAGAGGAAAAAAGGGGCGTCTGAAGGCAAACAAGCTGGGGAGTATGAGTGACAGAGGAGGTCTGACGAGCCTGAGTCCTGCACCCAGGGGGACCTGAGAGGAAACAGTCCCTTTCTCATCAGGCATCATCTCTACGACTGATGGCTCCTATTTCCTGAAATTTCCTGTGTTGGCCATTCCTGCAGGACATCTTTTCCTAAGTGTGTTTTGGGAAAGGCTAGTTGCATAAAATTCTGACGTATGAACATGAACAATGGATTCTCTGGTCAAATAAATTGGGAAGCTCATGTCATATTAGCTGTGGCCCCTCAGATGGTTCAGGAGTTCTTAATCTCATGTGTGTTGGGGGCAAGGGGGGAATGCTGAATGAAACTTTTGGGGAGTCTGGGGAAGCCTACAGAACCCATTTTAGAAAACATAAAATAAAATGCAAAGATTACAAAAAGATACCAATTAAATTAAGATTCAGTTAAAAAATATTTAGTACAGGAATAAGCGTGCTTCTTTACTAACCCATTTAAATAATATCTAGCATCTGGTCTCATAACTAATGTAGTGTCAAATTAGTAATAACGATAAATACTTGTGGAATAGCTCCAGACATGGCCCCTCCACCTCAGAGAATAGGTGGTTGCCTGCTCAGCAGCCATAAGAAACGAAAAAAGCAGGCTCCCCAAGCCCCTGTATTTATCACGGATCTGTAGTACTTGCTCCCTCTCTCCCGAGGCTGGAGGCGGGGTGCAACCTCTCCTGCGCCAATCGGCAGCCACTGGAGCACTCCCCCGTAATGTGAGTAATAAATGCATGTCCACGCCCACGGGTCCTCCGCGTGGTTTTTTTCAGAATGTCACAAACACTTAAGCAGCTCCCCGGCTTGGAGCTCCTGTGTTACAATATTATTTCAAGAGAGCAACCAATCCTGCAACGTGATATGAAAATATCTGTGATATCGGTTGATGGGAAAGTCAGAGGTACTGCTAATGCCTTTTGCCTACATTCATTAACTGAAGGAAATGCTAAATATCTTTTAAGGGTTAGTAAAAATAAAGGAGTAAATTTTTTACTAAGCAAATCGAAAGGTTTCCCCACCCCCCACCCCCATC
This sequence comes from Mormoops blainvillei, assembly GCA_004026545.1. NCBI lineage: Eukaryota > Metazoa > Chordata > Mammalia > Chiroptera > Mormoopidae > Mormoops > Mormoops blainvillei. Next base: position 70,989 of record PVJD01004894.1, read on the forward strand.
TAAGTTCACGGATTCTGTTTTCTATCCCTAGATGTCACCACGTTTCTTGGACCTTAAGCCAAGAACCCCTAGGAACGGATTTTAATGAAGAGACTGCTTAAGGAAGCATATTCAGAGCTAATCGGGGGATACAGAAGCACCCAGGAAGTAGCAACAATGGGAAATCCTGGAGCCGAAGTTGGGGGAGGAAAAGTCGTGTTTCTAGGCCCCAGGGAGGCCTGCCCTATAAGAGCTGTAGGGGAAGCCAGTCACTGTCAGAGAACTGGCATCAAAGCAGCAAATGGGTCTGGGAAGAAAAAGCCACTCTCCTCCTGCCCTTTTTAAATCTTCTGCACGTGTCTTCTATTAGCCAAACCCTATAAAAGCTACGCTGCCACAAAGCCTGGCTGAGTCTTTTTACGAGGGTTAGGCTCCAGGGGACCCAGGGGAGGGCAGAGGAGGCTGGAAAATGGGCTGGTGTGGGAAGAAACATGAGACAAGCTGGCTCACTGTGTTTCTTCAGGGCAGGTATTTCCAGATACTTCAGTATACTAACATGCATTATGGTCATCCAATACATTAGTTATCATTTATCGAAATGTTTCACTTAGAATCCGCTTTTCAAGGAACATCATAGAGGATTAATATTCTTTAGGACAAAAGATTGTACATGCTGTTTCAGGATTTTCTGGGGATGTGTATTTTATCTGCCTTTAGTTCTTTAGCTGTCCAGACAGGGTAGCATGTCAGTTAGTAGTCACCTGTGAGAGACCAGAAAGACCTAATTGCTGAGGCAGCTATAATTATTTGGCAGCAGTGAGAGTTGAGAATTGAGCATTGTGGATGGAAATGTCTATAGAGCTTTGATGCCTTATCCTGAGTTTTTATTAGAGATAGTTGAGAAACTGTCCATACCATCATAGCTGGTTGGGGTGCTCATTCCCTCAAACCTAGCTCCGCAACTGCAAACTCCTCCAGTGAGCAGTTCACACATCCCACGTGGTCATTTGGGGTCCTGGGAAAATGAGAGTGCTCTACAACTTTCCCAATGAGGGCATCAGCTTGTGGTAACCATACTAATCAAATATATCTTTTAAACATCACAAGTACACCATTATATATCTGTTACTGTGGTTACCTAGCTCATGAGGACAGCACCTTGGCAGAGGTTAGCAAAGAGCTAAAAATTACTTTGTTGTGAGGCAGAGAAGAGAAACAAAGAATAAGTTTTGGTTAACTGCTTGCAAAAATCAGGGGCCCCAATTCTTCACTCCTTCCGGCATCTACGCCATTTGCAATGTGGCTTTACAGCTCCTACCTTTAAGGGGTGGAGTCTGTTTCCCGCCCCCTGTATTAGGGTCCCCTTAGCAGCTTGCTTTGGCCATTAAAATATTGCAGAGGTGACAGTGTGCTGGTTCTGAGCCCAGGTATCATAAGACCTTCCCTGCATCTGCTTGTTCTCTTGGAACGCTGCCCAGCTGCTATGTGAACAAGCCTCAGCTAGCCTGCTGGAGGGTGAGAGCCACATGGACCAGAACCAAGTCAGACCATTTGTCCCAGTGAAAGCCTCAGACATGTGAGAGCCAAGCCAAGATCAGAAAAGCCGGTCCACAGCTGACATGAGGTGATCGCAAAGTCATACGGAAGCCCAGCCAAGACTAGAAAAAGTACCTAGCAGACCCCAGCTGATATTTCTGACCTGCCTAGCCATGAGCAGAAAAATGAATGTTGATTTCAGCCACTACATTTGGGGGTCATTTGTTATACACCAACAGCTAATTGATATAGTAAGAACAGACTCTAACTCTGTCTGGCCCAGTGTAGTATACAGTATTGAAAGAAAGAGGGGTGGCATAAAAACATCAGGCTCCGTGTGCTTGAAAAAGGAGTGGGAGATTCTAATAGGAAATACAGAATGGAGGTAGTACAAAACTTCAGCTCTGAACACTTCACGTTTGTGTGTAGGACTAAAGCTGAAGGAAACCGTTACAGATCCAGGTAAAATACATAGGAGGGAGGTAACTGCAGTCTGCAGAGAAAGGGCAATAAAAATACATCTGTAAGGGATTCTGTATCACGTTTTCTCAAACCTTGAATTTCAGCCTGCTAGAGCAACTGTGCCTATGACCCGGCAGCCTCCAGCTCTCTCATGGGTCTTAGTGAATGTGTTATGCGTATGGTCAAGGGTCAGGCCCATGGCTGGCAGCTGTCAAGAACAGTGGTGCGCATCTTGATAGAGTACGCTTACAGAAAATCCACACCAGATCCTTTAGTATGTGCACTGGGTAACCGTACAAACAATAATGGCGCCTGTCAACCACAAAAAGTGTTCTTCTGTGAGACAGTCATGGAGAAATTACTCTACCAAGGTGAAAAATGCCTTACTTCTTTAAAGAGCAAGTTTAAAGCGGTATAGGAGGATTGTATATGGGTTAAATGTTGTAATGACAACGCTGACCAAAAATAAATCAAAAGCACATTAGGATATAAGTTGCAAACATCTTTGGCACGGCGAGCTTCAATCAGTTAACAACCACTAGAAAAAGCATGGGTTTTGGCACCAGGTGGACCTGGATCTGAACTTTGATTCTGCCCGTTACAAGCTACATGCCTTTGTCCATGTGGCTTAACTTCTCTGAGCCTGTTTCCTCTTTCAGAAGTTAATTAAAGTAATTATTTTCCTCACAGAGTAACTATGAAGATTAAATGAGATAGCATATCAAACAACTGACACGGCGTTTGGCACACAGCAAGTGTTCAATACATTTGCATGGCCAGTTCCCCGTGTTGAAGGCAAAGCGTAATCTCCATGAACACTTTTGTTGTGGCTATCACAGTGTGTAAATCGAAAGAGTTTTATCAAGAGCTCAATCACACTATTTGAGGCAGTGAAAAGCATGACTGAGTTGCAGATAATAAGCAAAGTGGAGAAAGAATGCATTTTTGTTTGACGCTGTTAGTCACAGTCCAAGCACTATCCAATTTCCAAAGGTTTGTGTTCCAAAACTTAATTTGTGACTCACTTTCTGGAAACAATTTCATACATGGTGGGAAGATTCTCAAGCCACCTCAGAAGAATATATCTGACCCGTAATTCGGTTGACCAAAGTACTTTTCACTTGGTCCCAGAAGCAGAGCCTCATGTGGTAGAAGAAAAAGACATAGGAAAGAAGGAACGAGGGGACACTGTGAAGGGGAAAAAAGCATTGGATAAGTGAAAAATTACTAATATTTATGACGCATCCTTTAGGTTCCAGGCTGTGAACTATGTGCATAGAAGTTTTATTCTTTAATCTTTATAGCATCTCCTTGAGAGGCCTTTCCCTCATGCTAGCAATAAACATAAATAACCACAATAACAACACTTAGATGCTCAGAAAGGCTAATTTGTCTAAAGTTACATAACAGTCAGATAAGGAAAGAAGAGCATTTTGAATGAAGTCAGTAACTAATCAAGAAATGATCAAAGAACAAAATTTCTGCTAATAGACTTCAGGTGGTGCCATCAGTTTGAAGGAAGATCCTTTCAAGTCATTTGGCTAAGAAATACTTTACAAAAGTTTGTGTGCTTGTATATGCTTAAGTGTATGTGAAATGTGTCTATCTAAATAGATATTTGATTACAATTAAATGAATTCTAGACAAATGATATAAAAATTTTCAAACAGTACAGGAAGGTATAAAATAAAATCTAAACATCTCCCACCACCTATGGTTTCACTGTATTCTAGTAAAATACATATGACTATTCCATATACTTACATAAAAGAGAACATACAATACATTCTTTGTATATCACTTAATAATACGTCTTATAGTTCTTTCTTCATCATCATCAATAGATCTAACTAATTTTTTTCACAGTTGCAGGATATTCTGTTCAGCACATTAACTTGATTTATTCACAGTCCCTGTTGGAGGGAAATTTTATTTTCCAGTTATTTCCTATTACAAGATACATTCTGTTCAAATATCTTAGCATGCTGTTGCAAAAGAGTATTAGTAGAGCAAATCCTGAGCTGTGGAAGTTCTGGGTCAAAGGTATGTGAATTAAAAATTTTGATTAATAATGCCAAATTTTCTTTCAGAAATGTATCAGTTTCTAGCTCCATTCATATTGTCTAAGGTGACTCCTTTCTTCATATTCTCACCAATGCTAAATATTATTGGATTTTTAAATTTTTGCCAAACTTATAGGATAAAAATATCTTATTTGGATTCTCATTTCCTTAATTATGTGTGATGTTTATCATCTTTTATGTTTACTAGTACTTACGCTTATTTTTGTGAATTGTTTTTACTTATTGGGTATTTATCTTTTTGCCCATTTTTAAAAATTGACATTAGTTTTTTTCCTATTGATTTATACAGGTTCTTTGAAAAAGGAACTGACTCTTTGCGTTTTTCCTGTGGCTAGCATACTTTTTCATAAGGACCACTTTTTACTAATAAGCCACTTCTCTGACTTCAATTTCACCTTTGTAACCAAATGTCTGATTCTGACTTGACTTTCTCTTAAATTGGCTTGCAGGAGAATATGTTCTGGCTTATCTATTACAAATATTCTGGCATGTGTAACTGTTGTATTTCCTTTTATTAAACAATAAATAAATACATTTTATTAAATAATAAATAATTATTTATTAAAGAATGGAATTATTAAATGACAATCTGATCTTAAGTCCACTACTCAGGACTGTATGTGTTTGTGTGTACATGTTTGTTTTCAAATCTTTGTTCATTTGAGGCTTGGGAGACAGATCCAATTTTGATGAGCTAAGAAATCATTTTTTTGATCTTGCAACACTGAGAACAGGACATGGGTTCGTTGCTAATACCACATTCATGCTACTCGGCATGGTGCCTTGTTGTGTTCCATGTGCCAAGCCCGTCAGCTTCTTCTGACAATTCCACAACCCCAATTTCACCCCTTCATTCTGACTTTTATGGAACATTCTTGGCATCAATGGGGAAAAAATGTAAAGGTAGGGCTTAGGTCACTGTTGATTTTTGTTAACCAGGAAGCATTCTGGGGAGATGAATTGCTAGGAGGCATGAAACTGCTATTAACATTTAAAGAGAAGATTAGATGCTGAACAGGGAGGGTTCAAGGCATTTGGAACACTGAACCTCTGAACTCTGTGTCCCCCCCTGAGATCCTTGTAAGGGCTCACATTTACTCATCCCAGTTCAAGACTGTTAATGATTAACATTGGTTGCAGCTTCAAAACCAGTCTGTGAAACAAATAATTAGGAAATAAATACGTATTTCGAAGACCTTGATATGTTGTTCAAGCTCATACTCATGTAAAATATGTTGTATTAATAATTGTGTGCTGATTTCCCATTAAAATCTTCTCAAATAATAAAGTAAATCATCTAATGCTAATTTTAAAAAATAAAAATGATTATTCAACAGGATCAGTTACCTCTTCAGCATTGTAAATTAGATAACAGGACTAATTTTAGACAGAGTTACCATGCTATAAGAACTTCCTATCATTTTATGAATTGTCTAATTTTTGGAAAAATGCCAATTATACAATTCTATAATTTTAAAAGTAACCCTTATAAATGGACTGTATCTTTGTCACTACTCTGTGGTAATCCTTGAGCACTGACTCTCTCTTTCCCTGTGTCATTGTACTTTACATGCTTCTCAGGTGAAAAGCACAGACGTTCTTCAAGCATTTGTCAACACGTGATCACTCAGCTCCTATGTAATCTCTATTATCACGTGGCCTGTTAAGTGAATGACAGTTGTTTGAAGAAAAGCAAAACATCCAAAATGATGATCTGTAGCTAAGTATTCCCAGTCTTGAAATTTTGACATATTGATTTATTATACACATATATGCCTATCTACTTATCTCTCTCTCTCCCTGTAACTGTAGGTAAATATTACCATTTATAAATATGTGGTTCATATATATAAAGTATAGCTGTGAGCAAATTTATGTATAGCTATAGATGGAGTTAATGTATCTATGGGTTGAAAAATAATTACAAATTTATATAAACTAAATTCTTAAATAAGGCAATATCTGAACAAAAATATATGAATAGCATAATGTGTGTGTTATTCATTCAAAACACATATATTATTTGAAAAATGCCAAACATTTTCAACAGCTCTGTTTATAGCAAGATGTATTTGTCCTTATCTGCACAACCGCCCCCCCCCAATACACTTGGGGACAAAGGGAAGCATCCTTGATGTTCAAGGGCAACTACAATCTGGTTCCAATAACAAGGGTTTAGAAAAATGCTCTTTTTTCCTTCAAGCTCTTCAGAGAACAAAGAATCTCTAGCCACAGGTCTTTAATAGCTTCTGTCTAGATTCAGGTAGATTTCACAATATAAAGCATTTTATAAAGCATAAACAGCAGATGTTAATTTCAGTTTAAATGCAATTGAATTGTCCATCAAAATGAAAATAGTTCCAATTTATAATTAGCCTTCAAATAAATAAAAAGCTATTCCTGTCTAAAAAGACGCTTAAGTCTGTTTACAGAACAGACATCAGATCGTGTGCTTCCACTGCTTACAGACAGAACACGGCCTTCCCTAATGGGCTTTTAAACCTATGTAACCGTCAGCAAAGGAAGAAAAACCAAATGATCAGGTGATACAACATTAGCTGAACTTCCCTCTCCCTCCATCAGTCAGAAGGCCTGATATGGTCTTTGAGTCCTGCAATTTTCTAGAATGAACTCAGGCTCTGCCCTGAGAAAACTGGGAAATATAGATCTTCTGATGCAGTTTACCTTAATAACAATATACATTAGATGTTATCACAGTTTTGCTCGGGATGAAACTTCTTTGTAGGTAGTCATTTATCTGTACCTAGGCTGAAAGATTACAGTCCAATGAGAATCTCTAACATGTTACCTTTTCTACAACAATTGTGTTCTGCCCATAAGTAAAATGATGGAAACAGACAAGAACAGAAGCCAAATTCCCTCATTATGTATATTATAAACATGTGTCTTCAGAATCTATTGTACAAACAAACACCTGAACACATTCAGGGAACTAAGTTAAATAATCATTCTGCAGACTGCCTGAAATATTCTATTATTTTCTGACCTTCAGTCATTTCTTCATATGACCTTTTCTTCCTTCTTCATTAAAAATTTTAAACTTCTCTTTAGTTATGAAGACTTCCAGACTCAGTGCTTTTCACCTTTGTCCTAATGCACCCTAATACCTCTGGCACGGCACTGCCTATCCAGTCCCTTTGTCAACAAGATGAATTCTTGACCGTATTTCACCTCAAATATGCATTCATTTAAGTCAGGCATTTTACACTTAAACCAATCTAATTACTAAATATCTGCTATCTCACTTTTTAAAAAAACAAGATTAAAGCAATGAGGGAAAAGCGATCAGTCCTCATGACCAGGCATCAGTATAATATATTGCTTGACATCATATTGCTTATGGTGCTTTTAACAGCGTTCTCCATGGTAACACACGTGGATGGCATTCCGATCAATGACCCACTCTCCTAAGTGAACCCAGGTATGGAAGGAACCAGCAGCAGCCACTTTAACTCCACATCACCTTTCTTTCCCACTCCGGAAAGCCTGACAGAATGTAAATGTGTAAGATTAACACCATCATCCCAGTGATCAAGAATGTTTAATTTCTTAAAATAAAAAGGGGAATAATTGGCAAATGTTGACACTTTATTCACAGCAACAAATGACTCACCACACAACTTCTAAATAATCAGATCTCCTCAGTGTACTGTGTCTCTGTGGTTAAGGCCTCCTGCTGTAGGATGTCACTTTCTCATCTATGACATCATACTTTCTCTGAACCTTGTTATTCACTAAACAATGTTAAGCACACAGAAAAAAGTCTTTTACTGATTTTATTGCTAGGTTCAAAACTAAGTAAGATCAGTAAAATCCAATGAGATACAAGAGATTTTGAATTAAAAAGTTGCTCTTATAGGAGAACATGAGATGTGGGCTGAGTTTAGCCAATCATAGTGGAGAAGTGGGAATCAAAAACACATTACAAACACTTGGAGCTGACAAATGAATCTACTCGCTCTTCAGAATCACTGGCAACATATAACGTCTTAAAATGCCAATTAAAATATGTAAAGCTGTTGGCTGGTGCTTGTGATATTCTGGAATTGTATTGTTTGATGTGGTAGCCAGTAACCACCTGTGGCTAAATTAAGATGAGAATGACTTAAAATGTGCTAAAGTTAAAAATTCAGTTCTGCATTCACACTAGTCACACTTATAGCCCATAGTTTGAAAGCAATGCTATTCAATTGAGCTTTAAGATCAGAAAAATGTTCTGTGTTTGTGCTGTTCAATATGCATAGTCATTAGCATTGCGGTTTTGAGGATTTCAAATGTGGTCAGTGCAAATAAAGAACTAAAACTTTAATTTAATTAAGTTAATTTTAGATAGCAAGATGGGGCTGGCGGCTGCCATAGAGAACATTTCATCACTGCAGAAGTTCTATCGGACAGTGCCGCTCCAGAACCATTGCATCCCCCCTGCTCGATGCCTAAAGAAGGGAAGGGAAGAATGTAAAGAATGGAGGTGGTATTGTGGCAGAAAAGTAAGATTTTCTCGCCTCCTACTACCTGTCAAGCATTTTGTTATGTGCCCTCCTTATGTCACTTCATTTAATCCTCACAGCCCCAAAGCTGCTACTGACCTAACAGCAGAGACTCCAAAAGATCTGAATTCACACACACCTGACATCTCCTGCTCTTCTCACTAGTCCTCGACATCAATATAATCATGCATAACATTCCTGTGGTCAATATAGATTTATTAGAGGAAAAGGAAATTAAAGAATGAGGTGTCATGTCTTTAAGGCATGTAAAAAAGAAAGGAAATGCTACTTTATCAGGCAGCGAATGCACAAATGTGTGATTTTGGGAGATGGTATAGACTTAAAAGGAAATAAGCCACAGACAACAGTGTGGTGATGGCAGGAGGAAAGGGGGTACCAGGGCTGGGTGGAGGTGTGCAAAGCAGGGGAAACAGGGGCATCTGTTAATAGTGTCAACAATAAAAATAAAGCAAAAAAAAAAAAAGGAATATAATTGTAGAAAATGAGTGACTGGTAGTTCCACTATTAAGAAAAACTAGAAAGAGTGAATTGGTAAATCTAAAATTGTGTAACAGTGATCATCACAACAGCAGCTATCATTTATTGAATTCTGACTGCGCTCAATATTTCATGCTCATAATCACCCACCCTCTGAAGTGCTGGTGAGGATGTCACTGTCAGAGATAAAATAGCAGCCTGAAAAGCAGGAAGGTCTGACTGATTAACCTCTTTCTTATCTCCTGAAGTGAAATTTCCCACAGCCGTCTCACAGGTACACAGAGCAGAGTGAGGAGAGAATGGATAATGCCCAATATCGGTCAGTGAGGAAATACCCTGCCACTGTTGAAAGTCCTCATTTAAATTTTAATTTGCCTGTTTCTTAATTATCCTTGTATATGCCCTAATTTTTTCTCCCTAAGCTTTGTTTCTCCTATTCACCATCCTTTGCAAGGCTGACATTAAAATTTGTATGTTGGTAGGTTTGGGTGAATAACTTAACTTTCATACACCTTTTATGTTCCTGTCAGGTTATTGTGAATATTAGAAAAATCTCAGTCCATCTTGGCCTTTTTAATATTATCCCTTTTTTAGTTGTTTTTTAATCATCAATCATAGAGACAGGACTGTTATAAAGGAGAGTACAGTTAAAGAAATAATCAAGACTTGACTGCCTGCAATATCCATCTCATAGTGTCTGGAAATAACTTGGGGAAAGCTAATTATTAAATAATCAATGACAATAATCCTTTAATTAAAGAAAACATATGTGTTTACCTAAGTCAATCCCTTGGCACAAAAAACTAACTCAACAGTTGTTTCCTTCTTTCTTTCCTAGTCTTACCTCCTTGACTGTCAGGTTATAATATAAGTTGTGATTACAAGTAAATTTGGCTAAATATCTTCCTCATCGAGTCAAGGTCACCATGGAAAAGTAAAATTTCTATTTCCAGTCTTCTATAAATATGGCTTTAGGAGAATAACTGCTGATTCTGACTTTCAAATCTCTTATAACTACTATTTATGTTAATGGTACTTAGGCTACATTGTATTTCAGAAGACTGTCAATTTAGGATCATATAGCTAAAGATTATATGTGTATCTAAATAAGAAAAAATATTTCTGAAATATATTCAGGGTTCTGCTAAAGTCCGGATATGGTAAAATTTAACGAAATCCCTTTATTTTAAGAAAATATTATAGAATTTAAGAAACTAACTATATTTAAAAAATTAGAGTTTGAAACATAAAGGATAGGTCATGAGAAGAAAGATCTGGAACCCTTCCAGAAATAGGACACCTATCACAAGTATATACTTACCTAACTCCACTCCAGGAAGACAAACAATCGAATTAAAAAATGGGCAAAGGACCTGAACAGACACTTCTCCAAGGAGCACATACAGCGGACACAGAGACACATGAAAGGATGCTCAGCATCATTAGACATCAGAGAGATGCAAATTAAAACCACAATGAGATACCACTTCACACCAGTCAGAATACCCATCATAAACAAATCAACAAACAACAAGTGCTGGTTAGGATGTGAGGAAAAGGGACCCCTAGTGCACTGTTGGTGGGAATGCAGACAGGTGCAGCCACTGTAGAAAACAGTTTGGAATTTCCTCAAAAAATTAAATATGGAACTGCTTTTACCCAGCAATTCCACTGCTGGGATTATACCCTAAGAACCCCAAAACACCAATTCAGAAGAACCTATACACCCCAATGTTCACAGCAGCACAATTTACAATAGCCAAGAATTGGAAGCAACCTAAGTGCCCAACAGTAAATGAGTGGATCAAAAAACCATGGTACATTTACACAGTGGAATACTACACAGCAGAAAGGAAGAAAGAGCTACTACCCTTTGTGACAGCATGACTGGAACTGGAGAGCGTTATGTTAAGTGAAATAAGCCAGGCAGTGAAGGACAGATACCATATGATCTCACCTATAAGTGGAACCTAAGCAATAAAACAAACAAGCAAGCAAAATATAACCAGCAATATTGAAATAAAAAACAGACTGACAGTAACCAGAGGGGAGGAGGGAGAGGGATAATGGAGAAAAAGAAGGGGAAGGGTCACCAAGGAACGTGCATAAAGGACCCATGGACAAAGCCAAATGGGGGAAGGATTGAGGGTGGGAGGTGGCGAGGGGCTGGGCTAGGGAAAGTGGTGGTGGGAAAATGTTGACATGGGGATGATGGTATGGGGTGCAGGGCGGAGGGGATAAGGGGGGGAAAAATGAGACAACTATAATAGCGTAATCAATAAAATATACAAAAAAAGAAGGGATTTCTGACTAATATTTGCCTACTTCTTGATTATAAAAGAATCAAAATTTCCCACATAATAAATAGGAGGTAAAGCAAAAGGGCTTACTCACCATATTAACACAAAGAAAGGAATAAGAATGAAAAGAACAAATGGAAGCAAAGGAAGAACCCATGTTTAAATAATGCCTGGTTGGACAAATTACACATCAATGTAGAGATTAAATATAATTATCTATGTTCACTTTACCACATTCATTAAATCAAGTGAGTGTATTTTTTCAGTTTCATTTTCATCACATTTTCTTCATGATCCAGATATTTTAAAATGCAAAGAAAATTAACTTTCCATGATGTGTCAGGGACTGGCACTAAAATTTCAAACTGCAAATGAGTTATACAAATGAAATATCAAACAGGAATCCAGTTACCAAAATGAAAGCACTCAACATATTAAAAGTTTGCAATTATTTGTTTAGACCACATAAAAAAGCCAGTCTACTAACCAATGTTGTGATTTTAAAGAACTATTGCAGAGATTTGAAGAAAACAGATTAATTTATAAAGATTAAAGAGCTTGAAACAAATTTTTTTTTAAAAACTGTGCTTTTACTAGAATGGTGTTAGGCTTTAAATATATGAATTTTGGTAATCAAATTATTCATTTTTTAATAAAAAATTCTTTCAAGACTGGCTCCGTAAGACCCTCAAATAAATTAACCACTTATCCTCCCTTTCACTGCCTTCTAGTTGGCCTGCCGCGGGTTGATGGGCAGACAGTCCTCAGCAACCATTTATGCTTTTTGTCTTCTGCCAGAACCCCCTTTAAGAATAGCAGTAGGTTTTCCCTTGAAGCAATTTTTTGTTTTTTTGTTTTTTTTCAAGAATTATGGAGAGGCTTCTTTGCTGTTCGTTTCTGAAATGGAGCAGGAACACTGATTTTTTCTTTGTGGATTTTTGGAAGCTCACCCAGTGGGAGCTGCTTGCTCTGACCAGGATCCCTGCCTGTGGACGGGGAGGAGGGCGGCCGCTGCAAGGCTGCTGGGACAGGCAGGAATGCTGTAACTAGGTGAACAGGTTAATGCTGTAGACGCGACAAGTAGAACTCCTGATTCGGAAGACATGCAGCCAATGGGAACATGTACACGAGACTACCGAAGAGCCACGCAGCTACCTGTGTGTGATTATGCACAAAGTAGCAATTTCTGGCTGAGATGGAAACACTTATTTTCCCTACACGTGGAGATATAGTGCAGATGTGACACTGCAGGTAGGGAAAGTCTTCATGTGCTTTGAAGCTGGAAGGGAGCTGACAGCTCATTTCAGGGTGATGGGAAAAGCATTCCAAATGAGGGGTCGGTGAAAAAGTTCTCAACTCGCTCAGAACAAGTACATTTTAATCCTGACTCTGCCGTTAATGGGCATTATATCCCTGCCCAAATCATTTCACCTCCTGGCCTTCCGGGGCTCCCCCATTTGTAAAATCAACAGGCCCATCCTATCCTGTTGGTCAAGAGTTCCTTTCCATTATAATGTACTACCTCCAAATTAACAAAGATACATATACATGGTGGCTTTTGACTTTTAACCTTAAGTTGACTTTCAGGGAAAACAAACAAGGAATAAAAATGAAGGTATATTGGGGATGTATTTTTTAAAAACATTCCCAAATGTATAGCCATAAGTCAATCAGTATAACACACAATAAACGCAGTCATCTGTGTACTCCAGAATTCAGTATGGGCATGCTAGCAACTAGTGGTGGGTCTCAGGCCTTGTAAGGACACCTCACTAGTAGAAGAAAAGGCAAAATTATGCCCACAGTATCTATTTTGACAAAAGAAAATAAGATGTTTTTAACAGTGCATTGAAAGGTAGTATAAGATGAACAAAGTCTTTAAAATACAAAATGACTTTAACCCTGACACAACTATCCATTTCACTTATTGATATTACCAATACACATGAATTATTTTATTAAAATAATCGTATATACAGCAGTTTATATTACACTGTTTTCACTTATATTGTATCATAAATACAACTTGATGTTTCTATATAATTATCATCTGAGTGGCTTCATAATACTAAACTGTGTTGATGGACCATAATCTCTAAAATCATTATTTCATGAACTTTTGTCTCCAACTTTAAGCTATTAATATTGATTGCAATAATTTTTTTATGTTTAGCTTCTTTTGTTTCTGTTCAAATGTTTCCATAAGAGAAGAAGTGTTTCTGAGATGATGGATATGAATATATATGTGATTTATGCTACAAATGTCAATGTTACTTTCTAAAGGGATTATCAACTGATAATGCCATCAGCAAGGAATGTACACATCAATTTTACCAAAATTGCACCATCTTTGATCTTAATTAAGATCAAATTATCCACTTAATATTAATATTAATTATTAATATTAATCTATGTGTTTCAGAACTAGCAGAGTCACAATGATGTGTCTGACAAAGAGTCATCAATAAATATGTTTTGACCTTGTCAATAAAAATCTGGGACTTAACTTGGAAATTCATTTACTCATGAATTCACTAGAGCTCATTCATTCATTCAAAAATCTTTCATTGGGTACAAGTATGTAATGTAATGACAATCTGTTAGGACCTGGTTATACGAAGATATGCCTTCCCCTTATGGTGTATTTTCTGAAAGAGAGAAATCTATGTGAGCACATATGTGGTCACTGCCTTAATCATAACATGTTCCAGGATGCATAAGGACACAGAGGAAAAGACAAAAATGGTTCATTATTTTTCCTTAATGGCATACTTTCAACAAAATACACTAGGTATCTACAATTATCAAAACTGGTTTTTAACCCCCTGCCATCAATAAGTAAACTAGCTTTAAAAGTGCAACCCAGAGTATTTTCAGAGGCAGGAAGTTTTGCAAAGGCATCAGTAAGAACTGTAATCAGGTACGTGTTAATTTTGATTTTCTCCTACTTTCTACCGCAGTGTCCAAAACACCGTAAGTGCTTAATAAATTGTGATATCTTTTTATGACCCCTTTCTCCTTCACCCTAATACTGTATACTACCTTCTTTAGGGTAAAATCCTTTCACCTGCAAAAATTCCATCTAGCCCCTACCCCAACAAATTGTTCTTCACCATCAGTCCTCCTTCAAACAACAGAAAGCATTATTGAGGACTTAAAAGGTGTCATGCACTGTAGCAGATGTTTACATACATCATTGCATTTAATCTTATACAATTTGCTTTACACTCCATTTATTAGAGAAGTTACATAATTTGACCAAGGTTACAGAGCTGATACGTGAGAGTTGGGATTTCCATCTAGATGAACTTTAAACTCTTCTTTGATTCTATATTGTATTACTGCAGCATTTTACCTTTGGAGAAAGGACCAAATACCTATGCCCAGTCTCCCAGTAGTATTATCTATCCACATGAAATCTATTGGAGGGCATTCAGGGGAACCAAAATGGTGGAAAAAACTGATACATGTGTTAGATATTTCTGTGATAAAACAAGTGCTCAAATATGCCAGTTCAATCCACACCTTAACTAAGTGACTGAGAATGGTTATCATTAACGTAATTGGATGTTACTGTGAAGATATGACCTCAGTCTTACTATAAACAACCACCTCTGGCTCCATATTTTATTTGACTCATTAATGATCCCTTACACATATGCACTATCTTCTGAGGGAGTACATTTCTATGCCTTACAGTGAAGCACCAAGTTTTCGTGTATATGGCATTTGGAAGATGCAGTGTCACGGTGGGTTAAATTTTGCACTGAATTTGGCTTGCTGCTTATGAATATCTTAAGATGATCATTTCTGGACAACAGCCGAAATTAAATAATGCTGACAAGTGAACTGAAAGTTCCTCACACATCACCTTGAAAGACCATTTATAGAAACAGAAACTGAATTTTTATGCCCATTTGACCTTTACTTCTCTGAGGTCTCATCAAGTTCCAACGGTTGTTTGAAGAGTAAGTGCCATGCTACTCGAAGTCGAAAGGGGCATTAATTACTGTTGATGCCTTATGGCTACTACCGGACTCTGTATTACCAAATTCTTTTGTAGTATTTACTCCATAAATATTTTATTTTTAAAATAATTACATTTTGTGCAAAAATATTGACACATACATGATAGTAAAATAATATTTGCAGAATCAAATTGAATAAACAAAGAGAAATATGTGAATCTTCATAATATCCACAAAACAATGAGATTAATAACTCTTAAAACGTACAAGGTATTTATGCTTAGTAGTGCAAGGTTTCATCAATTGAGTGTGTTCAAACTGGTAGATCGAGAACATGGTGAAAATAGAAAGGTCTAGATTCTTTCCAAAAATAACTTAAAAAAATATTTGCGCATCTAATTATATAAACCTTTCTCACTCTATTTTCATTGAAGTGAGATGGCCAACCTTATTGGGGGAAAATGTGTCTGAGATGTATTATTATATATGGTGCATAGAATCTACCTCTTATAAATTCTTTGGTTACAGAATTTCCTATAGTTTGGCCACATGCCTTTGTATAATCATTGTAATGCTATGGAAAGTTCTCCCGTCCTCCAAACCACCTACTCCAGGGATTGATATCACCAAAGTTAAGGTAAGCCTGAATAATTTCATCACAGAAACAGCCCTTCTGGTAGGAATCTTAATAGATAATCCAAAAGGAGAGATCAAAATCAGGGTCACAGGAAAGAGTATTGATGTGTCTTTGATGTTTACTACATCTTAATTTTTTTCTTTGGCGTGAAAACATTATCACTCTATTTCTTAGATAAATTAGTGTCTATGAATGTTGTAAATAAGCTTGGTTACAACAGATCCTTTCAGACATGTGATTCTGGTCTCTGTAACGCATGCTGTTCACCCTTAATGGTTTTTATTTTGAAATTCTCTTCACAGAGTGCAGTGTTAGTTCATGAAACACTTGTGTAGTATTGTTCTCTACAAACAAAGCAGCCTAATGTAGAAACAAATTATTTAGAAGTAAATTAAAAGGCTCAAACATTCTAAAATGGAAATCCCACAAGCTTTCAACCAGACAGATGAATAAGACAAGGCAAAAGATGACTTCTCTTAGTTCTACAAAATCAGAGACTACCTTGAGTGCAGCTCACATATTCATTTCTCATACCCTCTGTCTTTAAACATACTCAGAGAAACCACATGGCTCTGGTAGAAGAAATCATTAAGTCATCAGATTGCTCTGGTAATTTTTTTCAAAAAAATCAAAAATTATTTTGTTAGGCACAGAAACCAGGAAACTTATAGCAGTATTTTAAGTTAACTTTAGGAAATATCTTTTAATACTTATTAATGTTTCAACATGTTTATAGGGCAATTAAAAAAAAAACAATACCTTGCATTTTTAACTCAGCCTCAAAATGCCAGCACAAGTGAAATGGCAAAATTACATGAGCAATTTTACTCCAATACTGGGTTGCAAATTTTAATGACTTTACTCCAGAAATTTTAGCTGGTTAGAATAATACATAATTATTATTTTTTTATTTTAACTATCCACTAGACTAAAATAGTTAACAACAGTTAATGTTGACTGAGATGTTAAGGGTTATAATTTAAAAGTAGTATTTTGAATTTACTCCAGACCTATATTTCATGCTTTCATTTTCAATAAATACCTGAATTTTATAAAATGTAATATCCAGGGAAGGACTGCCAACTCCCCAACATTCAAGTACCACTTAAATTTACTTGGTTAGCTGGTTGAACTTTGTTCTGTGGTCCTTTATAGCATTGTAACACCTTTCATTTTGGGGTTTTAGAGAGGCACAAAAACATATTGACATATAGCTGCCCTCCCTCCTGTCACCACATATATTTGTTATCCTTAGCTACCAATAGTTTATAACAATATTGGTGCCAATGAAATGGAATTAAAATTTTGGCCTCTGGATCTACAAAAAACAACGTACTGGCTGGCTCTCTTGCTTCCTAATTCTTAACTCTTCTCACTCTTCCTCAGACAAAATAAAAAATTTTAAAAAAAGAAAGAAAGAAAATTTCATCAAATTGCAAGCGGGAATCTAGGTGTCTGCTCTGCACACCCACAGTGTTAAAGGCTGACCATGGAGTTATGCAACTCTGGGGCCCGTCCCAGCAGAGGGAGTTTAAGAGATGAACAAGATACTAGGTGTTATTAATCACACCTATTTCACTGTGTTCAATCACAACCTACAGGGAAAGAAACGTAATCTTAACAATGATAGGACCCACATTTTAAGACAGGAAGAAGAATATTGTAGAAGTTAAGAGACAGACCCAAAGAAATGGGTTAATTACTAGATTTGAAAATGGATTCATTCAGGTCGATGTAGTTGGAAGATTAGAAATGGGGAGAGGCTGCAGGCCCTATCTCTGAATTAGACCTGCAAATGTCTGGTGTGAGTGGGACACTGAAAGAAGGAGGCTATAGCTGCAGCAACCTCCTGTACATTTTTTGAATACATGTGAGAAGCAAGGGGTATGAACAGAAGAAATCATAAGTCAGCTTAGGCCAGAGTTTCATAGTCCTCAGCAGGAGTATGTAGGAGGTAGGTGGAAATTCACTCGACCTATTCTGACATATGAAAAGAACAGACAGTTTCTTTGTTTATTTGATAGGCATCCTCTTTAAGTTGCCTTACCAGACTAAGACATACTAATTGACAATATTTTAATTTTTTCCTACTTTGAACAGACCTAGCAAATTTAAACACTGAGTCTATTCAAAGTTCACTTCTTAGTAGAGCTGCTTATATAGCCATTTTCTAACGTCATTTTATAAGAAATGCTCAATCTTTCAGTTCTCTTCCTCCCCTTCCTTCCTTCCCTGAGATTATTCTGGGCTTGCCCATGCATTTATGATAGTGAACTGAAGGTGCTTCAGTCCATGCCAGGGAACGTCACATGTTCTCAGCTCCCTGAGATAGGGCAGGAGGACTACTCTCCTCCCTATGAGGATAACCTGGAGTAATATCCAAAATATTTAACAATGGCATGGCATGAACCAATCAGAATGCATGCCAGCCCAAGAAAAACTACTAGAACAGACACCAATGTAAATAAATGATGTAAGCATGCCATTGTAGGTCTGCTAAATATAAGCCCTACGGGGACCTTCTGAAACATGACTATCTCATCTAGTCTTTCAGAAGAGCCCCTTGCTGATGGCCCCTCATTGGTGCCCATATGTACAGCCATTTCTCCTAGTCCTTACAACTCCATCTGTGGCAGGCAACTCTCATTCAAACCTCAGATCTCCGCTAATCTACTGGCTATACCGTCATCTCTAACTGCCCTCACTAGGACGTAGCTGTTGAATCCCTCTTTGTAGGCTCATCCGTCAAGCCAACTTCATGGTCATGAAGTTCTTGGTCATGTCAAATTGGGGCTCCTCGTAAAACCTTACGGTTTCCTCCAAAAATCCTAAAATCTGGGAAGCACATGACCGGCATTCTTACTGAATCTCACTCTTTTTCTTATCTTGAACCAAAGAAATAAGGCCAGGATCTTAAATAACCCACCCCCCGGCTCCCTAATTCCATTTTTTCCTGCCACAATTCCTTAAGGCCAGAGGAGCTGGCTTTCATGCCCTCCTCTCATCTCTAGTTGGCCCTGCCCGCTGGAGTGCACTAAAACTGTCTGATCTATTCTACCCGTATTGATTCGTGATTTGCTGAAAGCTAATGGATTCAGAAAATCCTTTTGCCTCAACAATACCTGATTTTCAAGAACATTATTGTGCTTAAGTAAAGAAGTCAAGAAGTTAAGCTTTGAAATGCAAAGTTTTTCAGCAGGCCCTCTGTTCTAAGTAGTACCAACTTTGTCCTTTTGTAGGGCAAAAGCCTCTTAGCTCTATAAGGAAATTATTTAAATATATGCAAAAACTGTTCCTTTAAAAATATGAATTAGATATTGGTAAAAATTATAATCTATTTTAGAAAAATTGGAAAACTATAGGAAATATAAGTGATAATACTTAGAACACTGTACTGTGTTTATATATTAAGCAGTATGTTAATTAAAGGCAGCATGAAACTATAGGTCTCTACATCAAATGATAAAATCAAGACATTTTTTTGGAACTTGATCAGAGCAGCCAAAGAAATCGAAACTGGTAGGCTGGGGGAAAAAGCTTCAGTGGGTCATGGATCATCAAACAGGATTTTAGGCTGTGCTGGGATTCTTTCCCTACTAATGTTATTGTTGTTGGAGTTAAATCAAGGCTATGAATAAACCATTGTGGACCTAACTCAATTAATTTCCCATCCTCCCCCTTACTTTCGATCCCTAGCCTATGTCTTCATCACAAACATAGTATTGTGAGTTCAACCTCTGAGATATATTTAACAGAGCAAAGGAAGATAATATAATAGCACTCAGTATAACACCTGAAATCCAATTGAAAAAATAGAATTTGAGGAGCCATCCTAATCATTCTTCTGATTTTCTATTCTATTCAAAGAATTTAAAGAGTCTGACTTACTGCCTGCTAAAACTTAAAAGTGTCAACACACGGAGATCAGTTAAGTTTGGCTCTTTAAAGAAATAGAAGATAACCTCCTATACAGAATACAATTTTAAATCATTATGGGTTACCATGGGAAAATCTTCTGTGAGAAGAGTAAAGTCTCAGTTTCGGAGGAAGAACGGTTATTCTCACAAGTACCAAAGTGACATAAAAAGAATTCACTGAAGAAGCTACAAACCACTGCCTACAAGCAAGGACCAGAGTTACGTAAATTCAAACTAGAGAAAGGTAGATGTTCAGGTTCCCCATTTAGTTGCACAGACAAAAGTTTTCTGAATCCGTGATTTTTTTTTCCCTAACAGTGCTAAGACTAGTATATCCTATTCATTACACCATTTCCCAGTGTTTAGAATCTGGCATTTTTCCCAGTTAATACAAATTCTAATGAAAAGCAGTCACAGAAACCCAACTCGACAAGCGTAAGATCTTTTGCTGGTTGTCTTCTATAATTAATATTACATGTATATTTAGAATAAATGGATGCTGTGCCCTTATGCTGCTCATTCTAACATGTTTCACATTCTCTTGCACTGTGTGCAGCTTTAGAAATTTCCAGTCATCTTACTTTTAAATACTTCAGCTTACAATATAAAAGGGCTTACAGCTTATTTAAATAAAGACATTATACATAGCTCTGCCTGCACTCTTTCAAAATACTCAATTAACATAAGCTACCTTCTAGAGGATTTGCTTTAAGTCAGGTGGAAAGGAATATTATCTCAGAATCAAAGAAGGAAAAAGAATACGGAATGCATAGCAAACCAAACATCTGAAAAAACACTAAGACAAGTTCCCCATATTTTAGGGATGCTGGTGGTGGTCTTTTTCCCCCTTTAAAACATTTTGCCAAAGATTGCATTCTGGGTGCAACAAAAAGCCCTCCAGGATGTATCTGAAAGGACATAATGTCCAAACTGTTGCAGCCCCTTCTGTCACACACAAGCTCAGGAAGTCTCTCTGCAGCCTCCAAAATACTGCAGGCTCAATTACCCTCGGGTACAGTAAGCGGGCAGCACCATTAATCATTCCCGGGGCATTAAATGCCCTGAAAACTTCTGAATCTGCTGCTTTAGGAGCATCAAAGAACTGAGCTGCTCTCCGACAGCCAGGCCATGCCGCCACCTGGAGGTCAGCAGGAAACACAGCTCCTGTGAAGCCGGCCTTTTCCCTCCACTTCTACAGGACCTGCGAGGTGGATTGTGCAAAATATCTGCCCCCCCCCCGCCCCCGGCCTTTTTTTTTGGACACTTAACCCTGTTCTTCCTCTGTCTAAAAATGTTGAGACTTTCCTCGTCATTATTCAGTTGTTTTTGGAATGAGTGAGGGTGAAGGCGGGCAGCCCCACGATCCCTTGCCTTCCATGTTTTCTTCATCCACACTTTCACACACCTTGGAGCCCTCTCTGTGGGTGTACCGTTTCTCTTGTTCACCCATCCAGTAAATCAACATTAGGCATCTCATGTTCTGTTCTAGAGATAGAACATTGTTTTCATCCTCAAGGTGCTCCAACTCCTGGTGAAGTGGGAGAGAAGGGACTAGAGGGCTGTGGCCCAGTCCCATGAGCGTTCGCACTGGGTGAACACCAGATATTGACTGTAGGACCCAGAGGAGGGATACTTAAATGTGTCATGGGTGAAGGGCATTAGAAAAGTCTCCAGTAGGAGAGACACTTTAGAGACATCAAGGAAGGCCAAGGGTGTGTTTTTGACATCTGATGAGCCTAAGGTCAAATATTAGTTACAAATGCAATCACATAACTTCTAATTTTCATTTTCCTCACTTGAACAATATTTAGGAATGTCACCTATTTTATAATGTTATCATTAATTATAACTGCTCTGGCAGAGCAAGCAAGGCTCCCCTGGGCAGAGAAGAGGGGTATGGAAGGGGCGACACGTACCGCGTCAGGAGGGTGGGAGAGCTCTGTACTCAGGGCTGACCGAGCAGCCTGTTGTCCTTGGAAACATTTCTGTTTTACTCATCTTTTCATGTGTTTGTATTTCTGTCTCTCTTCCTTTATCTTGCTTTATTTTTTTTCTCTCCTCTGCCCTCACTCAACAAAGGAAAAGAAATCCCTTTGTTTCTAGAATATTAAACAAGTCTTTACGTTTTCAGCTAGTTCACAGTAAGAACATTTATTCGGAGGAGAAAGGCACCTGAAAAGAATTCTGTTTTCATCAAATTTCGTTTGGGCAACTTAGTAGAGAACCTGGTGGGTAGTGACAGTCTAGTAAAATGCTAGCACTAGTTTCTCTCTACAAAAGGCACTGGTGAGTTTGAGTGAGCTATAGTGACACCTCCTGGTAAAAGAAAGGGAACATCGGTTGATACAAAACTTTCCGGGCCGTCACAAGTTTAAGAACAAAAGCAGTACGTGAAAACATCTTTTCCAAAACTAACAAGATACACGCTCACATGTGATACACATTCGCTGATCTGATTAACTCCCATTTTAAAAACTAGCTGAATCAGAGAAGAAAACAATTTTGGTTGTTTTTTTCCCCCATAGCATCAAATAACTAATTTGACTTTATAAAAGTCTTTAATCCACATATTTTGACAATGTGACAGAGTCTTACTCAGCATTCTCTTAAGCTAGAAGTAAAATGCAAGAACCCATTTAAGAATAATGAATTCGAAATGATGCCATGGTTGTGTACTTTTCCTTGGGGGTGCTCGGCTCATGTTCAGGTGTGTGGCTGCAGGCACAGAGCGTAAGAGAGAGCTGGGTTTGACCAGGGTTAAATCTCCAAACCTTGATCTCCAGGCTGCCCTGCTGGTTTTGGGTCTAATGTACGGTACTTCCTTGCTGGGCCCCGGGGACTTTCTATGTGCCCCACTCTTCTTCCTTTTCTTTTTTTCCAGCAGCTCTGTGCCAGAGACCCCCATCCACTGCTTCTTCACCTCTAGGCTTCTACTTGAACTTTTGGCTCCAAATCCCGCATTAAAATCTCCCAGTTGACCCCCACCCACTCAAAGTGAAACATACCCTCTTCCTCACAGCTCCCCGGGGGTCCATGCTTATCTGTGTCATCTCATTCCCAACTTTATTCAGTATCTCTAGTCCCCATTTAATTCTAAATTCCTTCAAGGCAGGGATCTTTTCTATTGTTTGCTTTTTTTTTTTTAATGCTCATTTCCCATCTCAATGCCTAGCACATAATAAGTCCTCATTCTGTGTTTATTAATGAAAGTTCATTTTTTCCTAATTAAGGGATAAATTTCCTAATAAACCTTCGCCAGCAAGAAATCAAGTGACCTTTATCATGTCCACACCCTACGGTGCCTGACTAATGAAGACATTTGTCAACAAAAGTAACAGGTCTAAGAACAAATTTTCTAACTACTAGTCAAAAGTGTTAGAAGTAAGAAACGCATTCACTTCCTAATGTAGCTGGGATCCAACATTTAGTTTATTTCTTTAGCTTTAGTATGACAGTAATAATTATAATAAATACTGTATTTGTATAAAATTCTTTAGATTGTTCTAAACATTTTCATGCTTACAATAAGACTGTAAAATACACACATACACACACATACACTCTTTCAAAAAATTCCAAGGTCAAACCAAGTTATAGGGATTCCTTCAAAGAGAAAGTGTATTTTAATTAAATCTTTAAGACAAGTATTTCACCAATATGGTTAGAAAGTAGAACAGCCCAGACTGTGCATAGCATAAAAAAATACCTTTATGCTATAATTAAGGTTAATAAATTGGAAACTTCTCTAATGATATACATCTTTGTAGGTGAAATTTATAGCTTATATGTCTTTGCCTGGTGAGATCATGTACTAAATCCATACTGTACCCTGAATGTGCAAAATAAAGGAAGGACTTACTTTTTAATGTTTTACTTGATTGTTCTACCTTCAGGCACACATATACATGGAATAAAAAAGTAAAACTCAAATTCTGACCTAATAACCTAGCATGGGAATCACAGATACATTATAATTCTCTCACTGCAATCTTCATACACAAAATGTAGTGGGAAGTAGAGATAAAAGAAACTCAGTTGCCACTAGAAAATAAAATAGGATTTCTACTTAGATCTTCAGCGGTAGTTATTCTTAAAAATTAATTCACTTGATAAAAGTTCAAGTTTCTTTCCCACTTTGTCTGTGTGGACATGTATCCTGTGTGCTCTGGGTGGAAATGGATGTTACCAAGTCTCTGACTTCCAATTCACAACCCAAGAGCCAGTCATGCCTGAATAAGCTGGTGAGGGAGACTTAACTGGCCTCCAATGTCTTAGGAATAATTTGAAGACAAATGCTCTGCCCAAGTGTTATTAATTATATATTTAGCACCTTAGGTGTCTTATCTCTGAGATGCTTTAGAGATCAAAAGGGATGTGAAAAAAAAGTGAAGAGAATCAAAGCAAAAACATCAATTCGAATTGAATTGCACAATGAGAATTTACTCCAGCACTTTGTTGCAATGTAATCTATAAATAACCCTCTGAGGTTCACTTGCCAATTAGGAATCATCACATGACATGCACCTTAGATGTCAGTAGTCAATTTGCATGTCAGTGAAACATTAACTTGATGAAAATTTTAAAGCTTTATGCACTATTTATACCGTAATTGGAAGCAAAGTAAGTGTACTAATACACAGATTTTCCAATGTGCTTTTTAAAAGGCCAAGTTTAAGTGGTTAGTATTTATCATTGTCTGAAAGTTTGCTTCAGCTCAGGACAACAGGTTACATTTTAGACTTTAAGTTATTTCTAACACTAACTGTAATTGAGATGCCTGGGGAAATATGATGTCTACGTGGGGAACAGAGAAGATGAAAACCAGATTTACACCCAGAGGTAGTTGGTTAGATTTTAAGTTTAATTCAGAGTTTGTCACCTTAGTTATAAACATGTCACCCTGGGTCAACAACTTAGTTTTGTTTTTTTCAGGTTTTTACTTTTCCCCCTTTCTCTCTGTTTTTTTCTACAATAGTTTTTACGGGTGGTCCCCTGAAAGCTGAAAATGGTTGTTGATTCAAGTACAAAGGGAAACAACCACTGGGTACTTAAGCTTAACTACTGTATTTAAGTATAGTACTTAGAACAAATCTTGTATTTACATAGCCAGAGATTTTGGAAGCTGCCATCGTGGTAGGGTTTAGTTTGCCATCAGAATCGCCACTACTGTCAATCAGGTCCAGCCACTGGTTGATTGGATATTAAGCAAAAAAAAGCTAATGAAAGACAGAGAAGGGAAAGGGGAAAGAGAAGAAAAAGAGGGGAAAAGGGGGGCTGTGTAAATGTCTGGAAGTCTCCAGTACTACACTGTTTCCAACATTTATTTTCAACCTCATATCCTCAGACTATTTGGAGTTTACTACACCCAGAAGATATACATCTAATGAAAAGATACAGTTACTTTGCTTTACCAGCCATTACTATTAATAGTGTTTTTCTAGAATGCAGAAGCTGAACCTCATTAAAGATAAGGTCTGAGTCTTCAATTCAATGCAACAGATATGTGTATGTATGTTGACTCATTTATTAGTTAATTTGTTATGTGTTTGTGTCTTTTCTATCCCGGTACAATATATCTTTAGATCAGAAGTCATGCCTTAGTTTGCCTAACATGCCCTCAGCTTTTGCAGTATTAGACTTTAATAATATTTGCAGACTTGGTTGTATTTCTAAACACTCATTTATATTAACTTTGATGATCTATATCCTTTCACAATTAAAAAAATGACATTTTGACAGAGGAAATATGTCGAATAAGATAAGGTCATTGAGAACAATAACATGCGTATGCATTTCATGGAGTCTTATATGATCAATAAGTTAGACCTTGGATTGGCTCTGAGCTTTCCAGTGGCCAAAGCAAAACAGAAAATGTGGTCAGTTAAAAAATTCACATTAACCCTGAGATTAAAAATATTAATTTATAAAAAATATGCATATATATCAAAATTATACACAATTATTAATTTGCATAACCTTATATCTTCATTTCACAACTGCTCACCTTTTTATTATTCAATCATGCTAATTTTCATTTTCAAGAAAATCTACATGAATATTGGTTATTAAAAATAATACCTAATTGAATATTTTTTCTTCATCTTTTGGGAAAAAAC
Source organism: Mormoops blainvillei (assembly GCA_004026545.1). NCBI lineage: Eukaryota > Metazoa > Chordata > Mammalia > Chiroptera > Mormoopidae > Mormoops > Mormoops blainvillei. The sequence goes on from PVJD01004894.1 coordinate 96,994, forward strand.
ATTTACATGAATTAATTAAAATCATTTAACCGGTTTGTTTCTGGTTGTATCTGGTTATGAAAGTTGAGGGTCAACCTTTATCTTTTCCAGTAAACACTTAGTGAGCACTGAACTTATAGAAGAAACTGAACTTCTTAAATAAAATAATTCCAAAATGAACATGCCAGGCACCTACGCTCCAGCCCTGGCAGAAAGGAAATAAACTAGCATAAGAAAACAGTGGGTAGTTTTCATTATTTGGTATGAAGAAACGTGAATGGAATTAAAGTCACTATTCAAATGTAACAAAGCAGAGACATATGATACTCCATTACTTTGCCTTATGATATGTGAAGTTGGTGCCTTCATGACTCAAATGTATACTATGCGCTACATAGCCTGTACTTTTAAAAGTCAAAAAAGTATCCCCCAATGAATTTTATTCAGTGAAACCTACCCTTCTTTCCCCGTGAGAAGCTCTGACTCTTTCTAGGCTTAATGAAAGTTATTCACTCTCTCCAGTCCTCCTTCCACTAATTCCCACATGTTTTCAACAGGCAGTCCCCTAACAGGACAATGTTGAAGATATTTACACATAAATATATGGCATGGGAAAAAAATAAAAAAGATTCAGAGCCAACAGAGTATTAATTTAAAAGGCAATTACTTTTGAAGAAGAAAAGGGGATGAATATAAACTCAGCAAGGGTCTGAATGATAGTATATAGTACAAATAATTCTCTATTTTGGGGTCCTGAGAAATTTCAGCAAGTGGTGGTGGAGTAATGAATGTTTGTAATTCATTAGCTACTATTTTAAAATGCAAAGCACACCATGACATCAATGATGTTCTTTTTAATCTCAACAAACAGGCTATTACAATTAAAGCACTTGCAAAAAGAAAGTATATTTAAATATTGATTTCGAGGAGATTTCAATGTATAGTAACAATAATTTAATAAAATTTTATAATTCTATGGAAAGAAAAAATGTGTTATGAACTTGGTTCAAAAATTCGTGTCTGTATACACCAACCTTTTATGAGTATTTAGTAGTAGCTAGCATTTCTAACCTGAAATTGTCTTTTCCTCTGCATCCTTTAGTAATGTTTTAATGTATTTTTAAGAAAATAGTCACTGTTTACTTAAAAAATAGTTTTCCCAAGTAGAGAAAATAGCATTTTAAAGTGCTTGACTTTCCTTTCTCACTTTCCATCTTCCTTCAGCTCCTAGACAACAAAACAATGGTTCTTTCTTCATGTGGAACAGTAAACTCAATAAACACAAATGATTAGGTGGCCTCACAGCAGTGAAATTATGGCTCCAGAGGGGCTTTTTTTTTTTTTTTCCCTTTATGGAAAAACAAGTTTAAAAAGACCTTTCTTCAATATACTTTAAAGTCATGCATATTTCAATGATATAATTGAATTAGCAACACTAAAACATTGCTGACTGATAAATGAGACCAAAATAATTAAGTTCTGTTCTTTGTACAATCAAGATTTAGTGCAGCAATCAATCTGGGCAAGGATTTGGAGTCTGGAGACTGCAGAAGATGAACAAGCAACTAGCTAAAATTGGTCACGTGAGAAGGTGGTGAAATGAGTACACAGTTTATGCATAGCTGTGGGTACCTTCCATGTCTTAATCTTCATAGAGCCTGTTTGACTCATTGATCATGTGGTCCCATACTAAGTTGAACATGGTATGCAAACAGACACACAAAAGAACAGTTTAAAAGATAACCCTATGCATTCAATGAGCTTTATTGACATTGGTAAAATATAATAGACTGAGAATATAAAAGGGTTTTTTTTCCAAAGTCAAATAACAAGAGGTACAAATACTGTGATGAAAAGCATTAAAGGTACAAGCATTAAAGTGATAAAGGGTGGGGGGCAGAGAGAGAGAGTGAGAGCACTGTGTACTTCCCTTATGGATGTGTATTTGTGGAACTGGGAGTATGGTTTGCCTATTCAGGCTTCCATTTTTATTTATTTTCTACCTAACTCCCTCTCCCCACCTTGGTATAAATCTCACAGCTTTTCATACTTTAAACAACACTCCTCTGCATGGCTTTTCCCTGTGGAATCAGACCGTGGTCAAAGAGAGGTTTTCATATTATTTCTCCTGGGGGCTGGAACTCCAGGTTTCAGCTGACTGATGCACTTACCAAGTCCATCAGGGAAGTCAAAGTAAAATATAACCAGGGCAGTAGAGTATGTTAGTAACTACTGGGTTTTGCAACTATATGTATATATATTTTTTTAACATGGTAATACAATAACATATATATATAATTTATGTATAGATACAAAATTTTAAAATCCCTCTTGTCAAATGCTTATCCTGATTATTACTCACGCAACCTGAAAAAAAAAGAAGAAACATCTTCCTCAAGAAAATGCACCCGCCTTTATAGTGGGCTAAGGAACCATGAACACGTGATATTACTGTCATTTATGGAATGCAAAAGCTCAAATAACAGTGTCCTACCCTCAAAAAAATGAGCATGCACTAGTTGTGTTTTGACGTCTCCAACTAGGGATAACAGGCTCCCTTTGACTCCAGCGCACATGTCTGCCTCCATGAATGTCAGGTAGCATGCGGCTAGGGTGGGGGAGTCAGCGCTTGGCAGTTTGTAGAGTGCAAATTGCACTTTGTTTTTAAAAACAGATTCTTCTCCCGAAACTATGCAATTCGACTGGCTGAAAGCACAAATGAAATAAACATGTATTCCAAAAAAAGTGGGGGGTGGGCGAAAAAATAAACCCCACCCCCAGGAACCTTTAAGAGAAACAGGTGCTAGCAAGAGAAAGCAGCCCGTTGACAATGCCACTTAAAACTCTTATCGTCGTTACTCTTAAAACAATTTCAATGGGGAAACACCGCGCCCTGTTTCTAAGGGTTTAATCCACTAGGCTATCTCCATGAATCAGAGTCAGATCTAAGTTTCACACTCAGGAGAGGTTTTCGCTGTCGACTACTCTTGCCCTTCAAGCCCCGAGAAGTCCATTTCCAAACTGGGTGAGCCTTTTTCTCTAGGCAGCCTTGCCCCTCATTCCTCCAAGTCGTCACTTTTATCTATGGCCCCTGAGCGGTGTCGGTGTGGCTCAGCCCGGCTGCAGGAACAGTCACCGCGAACAATGAGCCAGACAAGGGACCCACCCAGCGAAAGCCTGCTCGCCGGCCACGCGCAAGCCCGCTAGCGCGGGACGCTCCGGCCTCCGCGGCTCTGGGTGCTCCTATCCTTTCCCCTCCAGAACCCAAGGAAAGCAAGAAGGTGGGTCGTTCTCTACGCCCAGACGCCCGTGATCACCCAATCAGCCTTTCTCACCCACCAGTTAAAGATGTTGTGCCTAAAAAGAAAACCCGAAGAGGGGCGGCCTGGCGGTCCGGCCGGCTCTCCGCCCCATCCCACTAGCCCAGCTGGGGGGTTTGGCACTCACTTGCGCCCGAGTCCGCGACGTATTGAAATCCCCAAGGATTTGGGGTGGAGGCAAGAGGTGGGGCCAGGAGCCATAAAGTGGCTTCCGCTCCCCCCCACCCCTGGCCTGGCACGGCTCGGGGTTCGGGCAAGACACAAAAGATGGGCAGTATCAGTGCCAGCAACTCCGCCGCCGCCTCCGTCTGCGCTGCGCAGGCAAGGGCCGGTCCCTGCGCCGCCCGGACGCGCGCGGAGGCTGGAGCATCCCCGGACGCCGCCAAAGGTTCCCGGGGCGCTTTTCGTACAGCTCCTCAACTGGAGCTCCTAGCTCCGCACACACGGAGGCTGGGGCGCAGAAGAGAAATGGAGAGAGAACGTAACACTTACTTGGGAACCGAGGGCTCGGCCGGACTCGGCAGGTGTTTGGCACCGCGGGCCCTGGCGGAAGGCGCTGGCGCAGCTGCGAGCTGGTCTCCACTTCTCGAGGACGGGTAACTCCCTTTGCCACCCGGCCCCGCGCCGCGCTCCTAGCTGTCACCGCACCAAGCGACGCAAGCACGCCCCTCACTGTTTTCTCTGCCCTGGTGGGTATCCCTGCCCTGTTCTCGCGGTTCGCCCGCTCCCCTACAGACCACACCCTGTCACCTCGGCAGCCCTACACGCCTTCCTCTTTGACACTTCCACCGGTTACTCCGGCGTCAGCGTCCTCCCACCCCCCTCAGCCCACGTGCTTCTGCCGCTCCCTCTGCTCTGAACTTCCCCTGCAGTAGCCCCCACCTCTGCTCGGAAACCCCAGCCAGGGTCTGCAAGCTAAGCCAGGTCCCAGGGAAGCATGGCGGCTGACCTTTAGTTCCCCACCCACATGCCCCCAGCCCCTTGAGCACACAGAACCCATTATTTTGATTTTGTTAATGCGGTGGTTTAGGTATTGTGCACTGTACATAAGGATATATTTTTTTGCTGGGCTGAATATCACTTTTAATATTATAGAAATATATTCCAGAGTGTCACTTAGTGACACTAGCACCTATTCACTGGCCTTTGGGGCTGGACTGTCAGCCCAGCTTTCTTCAGCAAAATTCCAGAACACCCCCTTTTACCCACTTCAGACAAAACATAATGCCATTTTATACTCAGCCCCTTCAGTGCTTTGTTGTTGTTGTTTGCTGTTGTTATAAAAATATTTTGATATTCACTTTTCCCTGTTCCAGCGAAGTTGGAGGTTCCATTATCAGGGTTCTCTTCAGCACTCTGTTCATAGCTTCATGATAGTCCTTCCCACCTGTATGGTATTCTTTCTTCACATGACTGCTTCTGCTGTAGTCCATGAGCTCTGCAGGTACAACTTTGTCATGCTAATAACTTTATCAGCAGCTCGTAGTATAGTCCTCAGTACATACTAGATACTCAAAAACTATGCAAGGAATGAATGACATTTAAATACAGGGGTGGGCAAAAGTAAGTATACAGTTGTTGGTATGGAAGAAGACATTATCTGAAAAATAAATTGTAAATAAGGATATGGAATAATAACAAAAATAAGGCAGGTAGTAAAAATAAATAATATAATAATTAATACATAATAATAACACAAGAATAAAATCTGTGTTTCACATACTCACAGCTGTAAATCAACTTTTGCCCACCCCTGCATATTGCAAGCATTGTTGATTTTATATAAGTTAAAGGAACAAAGCCTTCCATTTAATTAATGCTTTAGTCTATCCCAACTAATAAGCCACATAGTGGTAGCCTGTGTTCTTACCGCACTACCATCCTGCCCTGACTGCCCAATGCCGCAAGCTGAAGCTACCTAGAAACTGCACCGACAGCTTGTCCAACCAGTAGGCCTCCAAAGATCAAGTTTTTAGCTCCCTTGGTCCAATTCTGTAACTTGCTGACCCCTCTTAAGTCACAGTTTAAAAAACAAACAAACAAAAAACCCTCTTTAAGTTCCGACTTCTTGTAGCACTTATTGTCTTAACTCTTAATTTTTTTAGCATATACCTTGCCTTAGCTATTCTAATGTCTTACACAGTTCTTTTTTATTTCTTATTTTCTCCATTGAAACAAACAGCTGCTAACATTTATTAAGCTAGACACATCATCTAACAGCCAGCCATTGCTCCAAGCACTTTATACATCTACTAGCTCATCTAACCCTCATGAGCCTTATGAAATAGAGACTATTTTACAAATGGAAAACTGAGGCACAGAGATGTGGTCACAGAGCCAGTATTTAGTGGAGCAGAAACTGGATTCCTGACAATCTGCCTCAGGGGCCTCCTTCTAATCATCTTGGTACGTGACCTGCTGCAATCTCTTGTACCTAGGGGATGTTAACAAATATTTAAAAATAATGACTATCTATTCATCTATATTTAGCTTCATAGTAGGAAAAAGAGACAGTAACTAATGAAATGGGCAGAACCTTAGGTTATTGAGGACGTATTATTGGCCCAGCATCACCAGGACTTCCTCCTTTAGTGGGATCAGGGACCCTACCTGTGACCTGTATTTGAAACCTGAGGGGTACACAATCCAAGCTTATGACTTTAAGTGTGTATGTGAGATAACTAACGCTTCATGTTTGAATTCCAGGGTTTCCTTCGCAGTTACCCAAGGACATCCCCAGGTAAGCTGACTCCGGACTAAGCCCACCAACAAACCCATTTGTATTTCTCAGGGGCACTCCTTTGTGCAAGATGTTTCCTCGATCCCTCCGGCAGGCTGAATAATGCTCCCCTCCCCCAAATCTGTGTTCTAATCCCTGGAACCTGTAAACGTTACATTGGATGGCAAAAATATACTTTGCATATATGATTAAATTAAGAATCTTGAGATGGGCATATTACCGTGGATTATCAAAGTGTGTCCCAAATGCAATCACATGTTTTTATAGGAGGAAAACAGGGAGATTTGATACACACAAGAGAAGGCAGTGTGACCACGAAGGCAAAGATTGGAATGATGCAACCACAAACCCCAGAATGTTGGCAGCCACCAGAAGTTGGAAGAGTCAAGGGGGGAATTTTCCTATGATCCTGGTAAAAGAGCACGCTACTGCCTATGTGTTGATTTTTGTCTAGGAAAAGTGATTTTGACTTCTGGTTTCAAGAATTGTATGAAAATAAATGTGTGTTGTTTTAAGCCACCAAGTGTGTGGTCATTTGTTACAGAAACCAAAGAGCGTGCAATACAGTCCCCAAATCTGGAAGACAACTTTCTATACCTGGGGATGAAATAGAAGAAAGGTGTTCCAAACAATCGGTCAGCCCCTCTTCTGTGGCTAGCAGAGCCAGTCAGTTGGGAGAGAAATAGGGGAATTTGACTCCCAGCATAATATTATATAAAAGCCCTCCAATATAGATTTGTCTTTTTCTCCAAATAATAAATGCATACAATGACTCGGATACACTTACATGATTTAAAGTGAACTTGAAATTTTATATTTGTTTTCCACTATCTTATCATACTGCCTTAAGTGTGTGATGGTTTAATTTAAAAAAAAATATTCTGTAATTATTTAGTCAATAGCAAAAATATATTTTCATTTTCAGTGTTAATTTGTAAAATGAAAAATATAAAGTCTTATTAAACTCTGTAACCATTTCTGTATGTTTTGCTATATTTGGAACCTTAAAACAATTGAACAAAAAAATATGGCCCAGGCACTTTTGACCTCTGAGAGGCCCTAGTAGCTGAAATTAAGATCCTTAATAAATATACTAGGTTTTTCTTTCCTTTTTCTTTCTCTTTTCCTTTCTCTTTCTCTCGCTGTGTCTCTCTCTGACTATAACTACCAGATATAATGCAGGACACCCAATTAAACTTAAATTTCAGATAAACAATGCATAATATTTTAGCATGAGTCCATGTGTCATGCAATATTTGGGACAATGAATTGTCTCTGTTTTGCAACCTGTTGTGAACCGTGCAATATTTGGGATTTGGGGACATACTTATAGTAAAATTTATTCATTGTTTATTTGAAATTCAAATTTAATTGGGTACCCTATATTTTCATTTGCTCAATCTGACAATCATATTTTTAACTCTTCAGTTGCTTATGCATTTTCTCATTCTCCTCTCTTCCCCCAAATTTCTGGTCCTCCCCATCAGCTTTCATTGGGACAAACTAATTTACTAGGTCTGTCCGGGAAAACGTACAGCCATTGATAATGTAAAGAGAATGGTTTGTGTGACATATAACCTGGCAGCCAAGGAGAGTGGACTGGAATGCACATATGTGAATAGTGACAACTTCACTGTACTGGTCAGTGGGGGCTGTACATGCTATTGAGTGAGCATGTGTACTGTGTGGCTGTCCCATTCAAAATGTCTGAGCACGAAGAGAATCTGCATCAAATTTTGCATTAAGCTTAAACATTTCTCTGTGGAAACTACTTGGATGATTCAGAAGGTTGCAGCCATGGGCAACTGGTGATTGGCAGCTTCATCATGATAACGTGCCCACTCATTCATCTCTTCTTGTGCAGAGTTTTTTGGCTCTAAATATCAAATCACCCAGGTGATTCAGCACCCCCCCACCCCAGCCCGGATTTGGTGCCCTGCACCTTCTGCCTTTTCCCAAAACTAACATCACCTTTGAAAGGGAAGGGATTTCAGACCTTCAATGAGATTCAGGAAAATACGGCAGTCAGTTGATGGTGATTCCAACAAAAGATTTTGCAGTGTGTTTGGAACAGTGAAAGAGACGCAGGGAGAAATATGTGAGGTCCCAAGGTACCTACTTTGAAGGAGACTGAGGCGTCATTGTCCTATGTACAATGTTTCTTGTATCTTGTATCTTCTTCAGCAAAGGTCTCTATTTTTCTAATTACATGGCTGGATACTTTCTGGACAGACCTTGTATGTTCACTTTAAAGCAAGGCTAAAACAACATTTAACACCTCACTGCTGGCATGGGGGCAGATGTTTTTCTCCAGCAGAAGAAAAGGGAAAATGGTGTGACCCTTTTAAAATTTGGTCATAGAGTATAAATCTACTCCGCCAGTGGGGGATTTCCCATTAGGTCACACAAAGCGTTTAGCATGCTTTTATTTATCATGTAAATAGTAAATTGGACTAATATGAAGTCTTGATGCTTTTTTCTTTTCAAACGGTTTCTTCATTATTTATAATTCTTTGGATTTAGTGTAATAATTCTGGCCAATGATAAGTAAATATTGGGCTTCTAGTAAAGATGGCAGCATAGGTAAATATGGCTCACCTTCTCACACAACCACATCAAAATTACAACTAAACTATAGAATATCCATCACTCAGGACCGTCAGAAATCGAGTTGAATGGAAGTCTGACAACTGTGGAATTAAAGAAAGCACATTCATTCTGACTGGTAGGAGGTGCAGAGACATGGAATGGGCTGGTCCCACATCCATGAACGGTGAATAAAAACTCAGGATTGATATCTTGGGAGTGAGGAGTCCCAGCCCAACACTGGGCCCATCTAGCCCAGAGTTCCAGTGCCTGGAAAATAAGTCCCCATAACTTCTTGCTGCAAAGCCAATGGCTATTGAGTCGGTGGAAGAAACTTCAGAGTCCCAAGAAGTTCCCTTTAAAGAACCCACACACAGACTTACTCAGACTCACACTCTCTGAGCCCAAGTACCAAGATAGCAGATTGAAAGGCACCAGGGGTAAGTGGGGAGGAACTGAAGTGTCTGGCATTGAGGTAAGTGCTGGGGGATAGCTTTCTCCCAGACAGAAAGGCAGGCAGAAGTCATTGCCCCCTTTCTGAATCCTTCCCGCACAGAGTCACAGAGCCAGCAGGCAGGAACTATATCCAAGACTCCGTAAACCTGGCTAACACTATTTGTCCCACCCCAGAGTTCCCCTGAAACTCTGTCCCACCCAACTTACAAGCCCACCCAAGTTGTTAACAGTGACTTTTCCACATGAATGGCTGGTCTTGGCTTATGCTTCATGACTTCCTAAATCCTCTCAAACAAGCAACAGAGGGCCACAGTGACCTCCCAGCCTCCATATCTCTTGCTAGTGGCCTCTAGCTCGGCACTAGCAGCAGCCAGCTTAGATTCACAGCTTAACTTCACCTGGGAATCTCTAAGCCCAGAACAAGTAGCAGCCATCTCAGATTACTTTATAGTTCATGTGGTGTGGCCCCAGGGAGAACACAGGTGGGGGCTGACCTTGGCCTGCACCACTCTGGAAACCCCAGGACCTGTGCACCCAGTGGACAAGCTACAGACCGTGTTGGAACACCACCTCTCTGTCCATGCACAACTGATCCTCCATGGAGGGCAGAGGATGGTGGTCAGTGGTCGCAACCAGTCCTTGCACTTGACTGGCCTGGGTAAATCCCTCCCATTGACAGGCCAATAGTACTTAAGGCTCAACTACAAGAAGAAGGTGTGTTCAGTCCACATGAAGGACACACCTTGAGTACCCAGCTTGGGTGATAAGGGGATGCTGTGCCACTGGACCCTACAGGACACCTACTACATTAGGACATGCTAACAGGATAGGGAGTCATAATAGCTCTACCTAATATGTAGAAACAAACACAGGGAGGCTGCCAAAATGAGAAGACAAAGTAACATGGCTCAAATGAAAGACCAGATCAGAACTCCAGAAAAAGAACTAAACCCAATGGAGGTAAGCAATCTATCAGATGCAGAGTTCAAAACACTGGTTATAAGGATGCTCAAGGAACTTAGTGAGGGCCCCAGCAGCGTGAAAAAAAATCCAGTCAGAAAGCTGGATCTTTTCAAAGCTGAGGTGCTAGAGTCAGAGAGAAAGGAGTTGAATCTCAGTTTCACTACTTATTAATGAAGGGATCATTACCAAACCTCCTAAAAGGTGAGGGGATTAAGAAGTACAAATAGGTAGTTAAGGAATAGCCATGTTAATGTACTGTTAATGTGTTCTTTAGCTACTCCATTTCCTAAAGTACAATATAGTTGTAGCCAAAGAACACATATGCACGGCCTCTGGACATGAACAATGGTGCGGGGATTGCCTGAGGGAGTGGCGGGTGGCTGGGTGGAGGGGGGCAAAGGGGGAAAATTCAGACAACTGTAATAACATAGTCAATACAATATAATTAAAGAAATTAATCATTGAAGAGGCGAAAAGCATTGAAAGATGGTGATGTCATCAGTGCTTTAAGAGAGTTATTTGAATATCATGGGATTGTGACGAACTTTGGTAAGACCGATAAAATGTCTAAATACTTTGAGTGTCACTGTGAAAGTGAAACAGAAATAGAGTGTCATGTCATGTTGTGCAGTGTCTAAAGAACTAGTGCATTATTAAAATGTAACTTACACTGATTCACTTTGAAGGCTCACTGACTTGCTGCGGCCATCCCTCTCCAGCTGAAGGCTACGTGCTAGATGCTCCCCACATGCTGCCCAGATACCACTTCAGGCACAAAGCATTGGTTCCTCTAGCTGCTGGGGGAACTGAAAGGCGGGAGCCCCCGGCACTGATCACCGTCTCCTCTGCCCACTAAAGCTATGGTGCTCTGCTGGGGGTCCCCCATCCTACACCACATTGTGAAAATTGCCTCCAGGCAGAAAACCGGGGGCATTTCTTTGCTACACTGCATGTTGCTCAGTGTCTGCAAACAGTGGTTTCATATGTTTTGTCCCACTTTCTGGCTGTTTATGGCATGGGTAAGTTCCATCACATTCACCACTTCACAGGTGAAAGAACAGGTTGGGAGAAGCCAAAGAACTTGTATGTACGATACGTGGACATGAACTAAGGGCGGGGGATGCTGGTGGGAAGGGGAGTGCAGGGCAGAAGGGGATACAGGGGAGAAACTAAAAACGAACAAGAGGCTGAGCAGGGGGACATTACTTTTCACACTATGCCCTTCTATTGTCTTAGATTTCTTTTTTGTTTAAATAATTGTGTACCATTTTTATAATTTAAACTACAAAGTATTTCTATTTAAAAAGTTTTTAAAAATAGGTAAATATCATGGGCTTCTTTTACATCATTTTCCCTATGATTTCTGGCAACTAGATGTGTATTGGGTGGTACCAAGGGCAGGGCAGAAAGGATGATAAGTTGTGTTCTGTGTTAGAAACCTGAGATGGGCAAATAAGGTGTGTGAGGTAAGTCACTAATTTATCTGAGACTGACTTCCTTCTTCTGTAGAAATAGAACAAAACCTCTGATGTTATATGCTTTATATCTCTAAACTCCTACTTGTGCCATTTTTACATGTTTTGAGAACATCCCATATTCCCCATTTTGAATTATTTGCGGACATGAGAGTCAGGCAGTTCTTGATTTCGACCCCAATGCCTCTGCTTTAGTTGAGCGAACTTGGCAAGTTTTCAATCTCTCTGAACGTCATGATTCTCTACCTAACACACAGCAATAACAATAATTGTTTCACAAAGTTATGAAATTAAATAAGAAAACATTTGTAAAATATTTCACTTAGTGCCTCATGAAATGGGATTAATCAATAAAGAGTAGCTATTTTTTAATCTTACTTGATACAATGATCCATGCAGTACTTTATACCCAAGACGTGTCAACTATAACGATTCGCACATATTAAGTGCTCAAAATATGTGAAGGTGTTGTGAAATTTACAGTGTTGTAGGATTTTGAGTTAGTACTAATATTAAGAATTAATAAGTAATAACAGCTTTGGGGAAATGCTCAGTAAGACATGTTTGATGCCTAACCTTTTTCATTTAAAAATTCAATTGAGAGAGACACTGTTTACAGAATAGCAACATCTACTGATCAATGGAAAATGTTTCATTCATTTTGCTTTGCTCAATAAAAATTTCCATTTTTCCTTCAAAGACTTTTCACTATATTTTCTTCACTGCACCTATATTAATTAAATTAACCTTGGCTACATTCCACAGAGACCACCCCTTTTCCAGCTAAAGTGGCTTGTATCTGTGCCTCCTGCATGATAGAGCAGAGTTCAGCAGGCCACAGCCTACGTGGAGGCCCCTCAGTTATCAGGGATGCAGCCTCCGGCACCCTGCACTGCCTCTTACCTGATAATGGCTGATGGGACTCCAGTAATTGCTTCTTTCTGTACTAGAAGGAGAGGGAAAAGGACAAAGGGCAAAAAGGGCAAAAAGTAGCCCCTCCAGGCAAATCAGCCTCTTTTAAGAGCCTTTCCAGGTTCTATGCATTGAATTTCAGGTACTCTGTGTGAAAGGAGAAGAGGGGAAATGTCACTTTCAGCCGAACACATTGTTGCCTGAATACAATTAGGGTTCTGTCACTCGGGAGAAAAAGGAGAATGGATGTTAGGCAAGTATCTAGAAGTGTTTGCCATTGACCTCTTCACTTTTCTCTTTTGTCTTCATCTTCTAAGTCTTCATTTGTGATCCAGCTGGCAACTCCTTGCATGTTCTATAATCTGAATAATTTCTTTTTTCCTTCTGCCAGTCTTTTTCACTATTTCACAAAACCACTGTCTCCTCTTTTATGTTATCTATGAAGTGTTTTTTCCTATTATCTTTGTAACTTAATTATCCTAAAGTTCTTATATTTCATTTTTATTCAGCTCTAAACTGCTCACATTATCCACTATTTTCTCTCTATATTGTCCAACTCTGCTCTTTGACTCTATAATCATTAACTTCATACATTTTTCGTATTTAATCCAGATGCTTTTGGAGTCTTTGATCCTTCATGATCTAGAAAATCTTAACTTGTGATATGATGTCTGTTAATTGCTTCAGAATAATCCAGCGTTAGGTGGATGTACCAATGAAACAAGATTCACCATATGTTGAAATTATTGAAATGGGATGATGGATATTGGATATGGGAAGGGGGGTTTATTATATCACTACTTCTAATCTTGTGCATGTTTCAAAATTTATGTAATGAAAAGTAAAGAAAGAAATGATTGTTTGATTTTTTTGTTTTGTGTAAAGTCCTCCTTATATATAGTCCTCCAGGAAATTCTGGGAGGCTTATGTTGTGCTGGTCACCTCTGCTCCTGGAATCATCTCTCACATTGGTTTGACTTTGCCATTCACATCTTCCCATGTATAATTATGCCTTTTCAACAAATTATACAAAAGTACACACGTACACATTCCTTTCACACAGGGTAATTTGAATAAGGTCGTTTTTATGAAGAGTGGTCAGCCCTATACAGTGCTCATATGACATATTGCAAGAAGTATAAAATTATACATTTTTCTTTGTTCCTGAGAGCAGTGTGTGGCATTTGAACTTAGCTCTCCTTGAGACGTAAACAGAAGTTTAGCACAGATTCTTCCCCTGCTCCCCGTTTATTGAAATACGGACCCGAGCTACAGTGCCAGACCAGCCATCACAGACCAGGAAGCAGTGCCGTCAGATGACAGACCATGAGGTTGCAGAAGCCTGGGTTCCTGAGAACCAGAGATTTCCATAGCAGTCCTGGACTGCCTTCCTTTGGTTTTGTGAACAATTGCAAGAGAAATAAAGATCTGTCTTATCTAAGCCACTGGTAATGTGTTATGCATATGCCTTTTCTTCTGTTACAAGTTGCCAAACTTAATCCTACTTGCTATATTTACCAAAGAACTTTCTTTTTTCCAAACAAGTGCAATTCTGAGCCTAAGAGAAATTCTACTGCCAGATATTAATAATTAATTTTTTCCTTTACCTCATTATACCTAAGTCCTGTATCCAATTGCCGGTACAGTTATGAACCCTTCTTCTCTCTGTGACTGGCTATTGTTTCAACCAGTACAATATATAAAAATCTATTGCAAAAGCCAAATCCAGTGGTTTAACTATTACATTAAAAGGAGTATATTTTGACTGTTTCAGTTCTCTACTGTCACTAACAAATCACTCCAAAACTTAGCAGTGGAAAGGGCAATGTTTCGTAATTTCTTATCATTCAGTGGGTTTGTTGGGGTCAATTGGATGGTCCTTCTGTTCCACGCAGTGCAGCCAAGGTCACTCAGGTGGCTACATTTAGCTGGAAGAGCTCCTGTGGCTGGAATGTCCACCGCAGCCTCTCACCTTCTGGCCTTTCCGTATTTTGCTGTCTAGCCTGGGTGTCTTTCCATGACAGCGGGCTTCCACCAAGGGGTGTTCCAAGGGGACAAACCCTAAAGGGCAGGAACTTATTAAGCCTCTCCTTGCATAATACTCACTAATTTCCAATAAGCCCAAACTTACCGGTGAGGAAACTGAGCCCAGGGAGTTTTATTAATTTATCCAGAGTTATGGATTTAGTAAGTAGTAGACTCAGGACTTAAAACTAGTTAGGCTGACTCCACACTGCGAAAATGCAATTATGGCTGGGGCTGCAGAGCTTGGAACTTGATTATTGTCTGTTTTGCATATGTGTGGTTGGCTCTCCAATCATTTCCAATTAAAAAAACCAAAAGCAGCATATTGCAGCTTTCCGGGGAAAAGCCATGAGTATGTTTTGAAATTTATAAAACATTATACAAATGCTAAAAGAGATTGTGAGAGCTTTCTTATCTTAGTGTATCCTCCACAGTGCTGGGCAGAGTCACTGTGCCACACAAGAGCTGCACACAATGGAACTGGGTGCTGTCCCCAGGAGCCAGCCCTCCTCCTGGCAGTCGAATTTCCAGGCATACCTCTGTCTCATTAAGGGTTGAGACTCACACTTCTTGCAGAGAAAGAAGAAGATATATAGAGACACAGGCTGCTGTTTGAGTTTGTATGAAATCACCACTTCATTTCAATGTTGCCGGAGAAGTCTGAAGGGCACTCGTGAGGCACCTTTAGCATTTTTGATGAAAACCATTTCAGTTCACATCATTATGCCAAGGATGCAATGAACTCAAATCAATTGTTTTAGTTTGTAAATGAAGCCCAAAATGCACTGTAAAATAATTTACTTTGTAGAAATATCACAAAACGCTTCACAGGTAGTTATGTTTAATGTAGAAAAACACAAGCTCTGAATCTGAAAATTTATTACAGAGATTGCATTTAGAAAAGTAGAGGGTGAGTTCGCAAAGGCTAAGGAAAGAGACATTTCACAAATAGGGCTTTTGTTTAATTAAAGGAAAGATGGGGACGTTTTTAAAAGGGCTTGAAAATGAGAGGGCATTCCTGAAGGAAGTCAGATTCCAATTGTGTTTTGGTCTAGAACCTACTGTCTACACTTAATTAAATTTAGTATACTAATTACACTAACATATTTAATAGCTATTGGTCTTTTTGTTTTCCTTGTGTATGGTTTTGGTTTTCTGTGCAAAGTGACAGACCCTAAGTTATCTGCCCCCCCACCCCGCCCCCCACCACCTTGAACTGTCATTCTGTCTCTGGTCCCCTCTGGATCTTACTGTTCCTTAAACACTCCAGGCCTACTCCTGTTCCCTTTGCCGGGAACATCTCCCCTCAGCTGTAATTGCACTTCGCTCTCTTACCTCTTTCAAATCTTTGCTTAAATTTCACCTTCTCCATCAGGCCTTAGTGAAAATTGCGCCCGATCACCATTCTCAGTATTCTCAACGTCCTTCATCCGCTCTGCTCTGCAATATAATTTATTCTAATATACGACAGTATTTACTGTCCTCTTTCTTGTTTGTTTCCATCTCTGCCATGGACAAATAGAAAGCTCTACAATGCCTGAAATGTTTTCAGTTTGTTAAGTGACATCTCTCAAGAGCCTAGCCCATTGTCTAGCATCCATGAGACACAATATTATTTGAATAAGTAATAAGACTCTCAGTTGTGCGATGGTCTTAAATAATCCTCTTGTGGCTACATTGACGTTCAGCTTTTGTATTGTTATATAGTTATAACAGAGTATAATGCCTAATAGAGTTAGAAAAGAAAGGAGTGTGTGTATGGGGCGGGTAAATTGGAGAAAAGATATATGCCAAAAGAAATTGGGGGACAGATGCTCTAATGCCACAGTTCTTGTTCAAGGTCTTCAAGTAACAGTTCTAAAAATTGTCTGAGCTAGAAGAACAGGGCTAAGAATGAGCAGCATGACACAATTCATTTTGATTTGCTTCTACTTTAAAATTAAGCCCCACTTGAAAATTTTGACTTGCAAAATTGTTATTCAAGAGGAGATTCTTTTAAATAGAGATCTAGTAATTATTTTATGTTTTTAAGTTTTAGTTAGCAATACATTTGCTCGGTCTAAAACAAGAATTGTATCAAATAGGCCTCATCTCATGTTCAAAAACTTCAAGTGGCTAGAGTAAACTAGAATGCTGTAATGAGAGTGATTCCTTGGCTCTTTCCAGCCTTGGAGTAAATGGGCACCGAAGTTGACTGGAAATATCTGCTATGGTCATGGGAGGAGGGAGTGTGACATCGGTGCCTGCATTTAACATTCTGGGCCTAAACGATAGGTAGCTAAGGTGCCTCACAGTCGTGTCATTCTCTACGAAAGACAAAGTATTGTTACCAGAAATGCTGGGACGGGGAGATTTCAAGTGAATACTTTTGGGACATTACTGGCTGAGAGGCAAACAATGGAAATAAAGCTTCACTGAAGATGAAATCGAAGTTGGAATTTTCATGTTAATATATGGAATTACTCATATGTATTCCATATATATGAGGTCTTTTCCCACTTCATTAAAGTACATCTAAAAAAACAACCAAAAGACAGGAGGATGTGTGTGTGTGTTTCTTTTTTACTTGCTTATTGTAGGTTTCCCCAACTAGGCTGTGTGTTTATAATGGCAGGAACTACACCTGATCTGCTCATAGTCTGTAGAGTGTAAGAGAAAATCATTAAATAAATTTTAAGTGCATGAGTTGCATTAAGGCTGGCACTTTTGCAGCATGATTCAAAAGGGATATTGTAACATTTTGTTGGGAAAATAGTGGCATGAAAATCATCATTTTGATTCATTTCTTGTTCCTTTTAAGAATTCTAGCATAGTTGCAATTATACAAATATATTTAAAATTGAACCATAGACCTATTTTCCTAATAGTCATAGTTTTCAGTTTTTTGTTGAGAGGTATCAGTCACACATGATTCTGTGTTCTACCAGAATCTAACCAGGTACAGCATCATTTGAGTCTCAGTTTAAATAATTTTATTTTAAATGATATTTCTAAGCAATTACCTTCAAAAATAAGAAACATTTAAATATTTGACAAATTCAAGGACAAGTCCTAGTAAAACTAAAAATAGGATTTTATTTAGCAAACATAGAAAAAAAAGCAAGTAAAACAGAGCCTATAAAGCAAAATAAATACAAAATCACTAGGAAGAAAAAAATAAAGTATAAAAAATAGGACTACAATTAAGTATGTTGATTGTGACATGTATATGAGACTGAAGCTCCCCTATTAACAGCAAAAGTTAAAAAGAAAAAGTTGGAAACAAAAGTCACAATATTATTAAAGTGGATCTCAAGGAGAAAAAAGCGTTGAATGGTTCGGTGGGTAATTCTAATCTCTTGATAAAATCTAATATGAAGGGCAAACAGTAACACATCTCTTCATGCACACAAAATATTGCAACAAAAATATTAGAAATAATTGGACATAAAAACAATTATAGAGAGATGCTTTAGCTTAGTACTATCAGACTATGACAACTCAAGACATGAGGTAAGTAAGCACAAATACTTATGAACGATATAAATTTATACCCATAAAATATATATAGTTTGTCAAATGCTTGAGGAAGGTTTATAAAATTTAATCATATTCAAAGCTACTCAAAAAACTCAGCTTTAAAAAAAAGAAAATGGGACAACTGTAACTGAACAACCATTTAAAAAATAAAATAAAAACTAAGAAAAGTAGAAAAAAAAGAGAAAAATGGAAACCAGATGGGCCAGTTTACATCTTTTGTACAAGAATAAACAAAACTAAAAATTAATTAAGATTACATTAAATAGCAATTTAGTTAAAGAAAGAATTAAAAATGCAATTAAAGTGTCTTTAGAACATAATTAAATTGAGGATAACATGTGTCACAATTTCTAGGAGGGTCTAAAATACATAACAAATCTAAATTTATATCCTACGTGCTGTGATTTAAGAAAAACAAAGTGAATGAAATAAGAATTTTATTTAAGAAGTTACAAGGTTTTAAAGAAGGCAGCCCTGTGGAAAGCAGGTAAACAGAAACTTATGAATTAGTAAACAGAAAAAAATATAAAGTGAAATGATAAAAATATGTAGATTTTTAATGAATATCTCTAGAAAATATAATTATTAGAAAGAGAAAATTACTAGAAAATAAAGTAATTATAAAAACACCTATGGGAGAGATTTTAACTTTACATGCTATAATGCATAGTTACATACAAATATATTGGGAAGTCCTGATTTTGTATAAAATTATATACAAAAATTTTATACATATAAATTATATACATATATATTTGTGTATATACACACACATATATGTGTATATATATACATATACATAAAAATTATATACATATAATTTTGTATGAAGAGTATATAAATCAGAGTGAAAATTTTGAACTGTTTATTATGTAGGCAGTTGTTAAAAATTACCTTGATTAGAAAAGTTTTACAAGCAAGTTCTTCTGAGTTTGCAAGAAAATGTTAATTACAGTTACATGAAATATTCCACAGACTTAAAAATGCATTAGAGACAAACCAAATAATTTTTTAAAGTAATCTTCAGACTGAAAGAAAAAAGTGTTCAAGAAACAAGTATAGCAAAACTCAGTGACAATAGAGAGGCACAATTCGATTACCATATACAAAGATACCATACTTAGCATCACTTTTAATAATTTTTCCACTCTAATTTTAGAGAATTTATTCCCAGGAATGCAAAACAGTTTAATATTTGGGAAGATGTTAATGGCTTTCACTAAAACCATTTAAAGAGATTATTTGATTGCACAAATACAATCCAAACCATTTTCTTCAGTATCGTAAAGATGTTTCAAATATTTCAAATTAATATTTTACTTTAAGGTAATTCTACTTAACCCAAATGTTTTCTTTTTCTTTTCTTTTTTAATTAGGAGATAATAACTCTATAGATCTGTAATAAAAGTAAACAAATAAGTATAACTAAAGCATTGATCATAAAGAACATACTCTGGTGTGACACGTATTTTAAGATCTTAGAGAACCACAGTAATTAAAGTACCATTTTCTGTGTATCAGAACTGAACATCAGAACAATGGAACAAAACAGGCAGCACTAAAACTCATGCTAATATATGTAAAGTCTTGACATATTATAGGGAGTATCACACAGAAATGTAAAAGAGATTTGGTGACAGTGTTAAATGTTTAATAGTATAACAAATTTCAAGGAAACATGAGGTTCAAGAACGGGCTAGACATGTAGAGGTTTTCTAAGTTTAAAAGCAATATGTGCGATTACACAACAGGAGATCTATGGGGTTGCCCAAACAGTGATTTGAAAGCAGCTTGTATTGCAAAAGACTAAACATATTAAAATGGAAAGTGGTAAAATACTCTGCATCTGATATAACGGGCAAAGATTAATATGTTTAATTACAGAGAAAGTATAACAAATTATTAAGAAAGTAGTAATACTCCATTGGGAAAATACCAAAGAACATTTAAAAATATGTCTAACCTCATTAAAAACAAAGATATGGAAATTAATGTAACAAAAACCATATATCACATCAATTTAATAGGCTTTAAAAATTATGCTATCTAGTGCTAGTAAGGGGTTTAATAAAATCTGTACTTTCTTATAGTTTAGTTACTAAAAAAAGTTAGTTGAAGATCTAAAACTTAATACAGATATGAATAGGAATAAAAGCATAAAAAATAATTGTGTGGACATATTACAATGTACAATAAAATTAATCTGTTGTCTGTGGAATTTCATAAGTTTTTAAATAGTTTTTAGTTTTTAAGAGTCTTTAATAAGTGTTTTAATAAATCTTTAATTATAAATAGTCTTTATAATTTTCTGTATTGTCCAAAATTTTTACACAAAAATTAACCCATAATTAAACTAAATAGGTAATTAAAATATATAATTTATGCATTGGTAAATAAAAAGGAAGCATTAAAGAAATATATCTATCATATGATCTCATGTATATAAAGAAATCTTTAAAAGTTATAAAAATATGAAAAGTAGCACTGAAAATTTTAACAGTGATTTCTCCTGGATCATTTAGATGAAAAATTTTTTCTTTTACATTTTGTATACTTCATTTTTCCTTATGATCATCTATTCCTTTCATAATCAGAAAAACTAAGCTCAAACTAATATCATTTGGATAAAGTTGATTCAATTGTAATCGCCTAGTTTGAGGGTAGTATTTTGCATAATTTGAGATGTTCCTATTTATAGCACTTTGTTTTCCTGTTAAGAAAGCTAACCAGAACTTCTTTCTTAGGATTATGTAAGCAAGAATGACATTTAAGACTTGATTTAATAGACATTATTTATCTGTATAATAAAACAGTAATTAAGTAATTATATTCTGATTAGATTTAATGTTCAAATATACTAATACAATAACATTTCCATGTACATCTTTGTTTCTTTTTTTATTGCACATATCCTTTTTAATCTTTTAATAATATTTTGTTTTTCAGCTACAGTTGTCTCTATTTTTCCCGCTTTTTTCCAATAAAGAGATTATATTTTTGTCAGTCTATTCCGTCAACATAAAATTCACATCCCAGTTCTGCTGGGTTTGATATGAGGTCTGTCTGCTTTTCAGTGGATAGCCGTGGGAAAATTCCAGGATAGCGGGAAGAGCATGTAGGTCTAATTAGCATTTATATGATCATGACGCTAGAAAGCTAATGATAACTCTATAATTAGTTAGGTATGAGCAAGACCAGAAAAGCCCATTAAAACCTTATCACCTTTATTTGTGGGGCTTTTCTGCTTCCACTCTAGTGGATTCAGCTGCATTATTATCACTGGGTTGTTAACACCAAAAATAATTATGATGAAAATCCTGGGGCTTAGATTATAGCGATAATGTTAAAAGGAATGAAGTTTGGTTTTTTGGGAACATTTTCTTTTGTCTGTGTCTGAGTGTCCATTTTTTTATTGAATCGATTGAGTTTTTAATGTTTTCACAATTCTTTATATGATTTGGATACAAGTTTTTTGACAGATACATGTATCACAAATATTTTTTCCTCAATCAATGGATCATCTTTCATTTTCTTGATAATTTTGCTTAATGATAAGAAAATATTAATGTTGTTGAAGATCATTATCTCTTTATTTCATGGTTGGTGCTTTTATGTAGTATCTAATGAATTTTCGGTTATCTCAAAGTCATGAAGTTTTCCTCCTGTGTTTTCTAGAAAGGTTAGAGTTTTAACTTTTACATTTAGGTTTATGGAACATTTTAATGTCATATTGGATTGAAGTTTATTAATTTCAATAGGGATATTCAGTTGTTTTAGCACATTTGTTGAAAAGGCTTTTTTTTTCCTTCATTGAATTGAATTGATAGCTTTGTTAAAATTTTTCGAATACATATATATTACATATGTATGTGTATATATAAAGGGTGGAGGAAAAGTATGTTTACAGTTGTATGTAAAACAGTTTATTCTTGTATTATTATTAATTAATTATTGCATTATTTTCCATAGAAATGACTGTAACCTACTTTTGCCCCACTCCATAGGTGTATGCATGTGTGTGTGTGTGTGTGTGTGTGTGTGTGTGTGTGTGTTCTATTTATGGGGCCTGTATCCTGTTCTATTGATCTGTATGTTTATCTTTATATTAGTGCAATGCTATCATGCTTACTGTAGCTATATATTAAATCTCGACATCAGGGAGTGTACATCCTCTAGCTTTGTTCTTTTGCAAGGCTATTTTGACTATTATCAATCTTCTGTTTCTCCATATAAAGTTTAGAATCAGCCCATCATCAAGAAAAAAAAGCTGTTGGAAATATGATTGAGATTCTATTGAATACATTGATCGATTTGAGGGAAATGAATATTTTAACAGATTTGAGTCTTCAAGTTCTTGAAAATCATTTATCTCTGTTTATTTTCATATTCTTTTAATGTCTCTTAACAATGCCATTTATTTAGGTTTAACTGTAGAAGGCTTACACCATTTTTTGTTAAATTTCTTCCTAAATGGTTAATGTTGTTGATACTATTGTAAATGATCTTAGTTTTAATTTCATTTTTTATTGTTTGCTGCTAATACGTAGAAATAAAAATAAAAATTCACTTATATTTTTGTACTTTTAAAAATTACTCTTTAGTATTTTCTATGTTGACAATCATATAATTTACAGATAGGAAAAATTTTACTTCTATCCTTCCATCTTCTGTCTTAAAATAATATTTTTTGCCTTTTTCTTGCCTCATTGTACTGGTTGAGAACTGTAGTACAATGTTCATTAAAAATTTTGAAAATAGACATTTTTATCTTTATGCCTGGTCGTAAGGGGCAAATATTCCATCTTTTACCATGAAGTATGTTGGCTTTAGATATTGAAGGTGGACACACACAGACAGGCACAAATGCACATATTTTAATGTTATGGAAAAACAGATATTCGGTCAATATGGTGAATGGTTTATGCATTTGAATTCTTATTGATATATTTAAATACTACTTCTAAAGTATTAATACCCATAAACTGAAACATTAAACTTTCAGCCTTTAACAAATTAAGGTATTTGGACTAGTATTTTGATGAGATACTGCAGTAAAAGTGCCAGCAAGAGGTCATTCCCGAAACCTTTGTTTCTATTATTTTTAAATTAAAAAAAAACATACAATAGTTCTCTAAAAATTTAAATAAGAGTAACAACTAATAAAGATATTGACTAACAACAGTGTGTTCCCATGAAATATCACTATTTTAAGGAACTTGGTAAGTTTATCTTCCAGCTACAAATGCCCCCATGAGATTTTCATGATCTCATTTGCTGCAGTCAAGAAAATCAGACACTCATATAACTTTTCTATACCCTGAATCCCCATTCATTACCAGGAATTGTTTGGTGCTGATGGTGATACAGTTTCAGTGGCCCCACCAGTTTCCCCAACAGATTCAAGCACCCTTATCTCCACCACGAACTTATTCTCCAGAGACAGCCCTGGGAGGGTCTGATTTGAATATATAGAGAGCTATGTAAGTGGTTCCTTTCCCTTTCTGTCCTTCAGTTTGTTTATTGATGTGAGATGTGGCAAGGGTGGGGTGGGCTGGACAGGTGGAAAGCTGAACGCACAGTAATTACTAAAAGCATTTGGAAATACAAATTCTTGTCTCCTATAGAATTGTTTTTAAGTTCTATTTACACAGAACTTTAACTTTAAAAACAAAGCATAAAAAAATAGTTCTACTGAGGAGTCAGAAGCATGTCAGGAATAGCTTCATTTTGGTGGACCCCTGACTTCCAGAGACTTGGCAAACTCAGGCACTAGTTTTGTATCTGAGAACAAAGAAAGGAAATCCTTTTATAAAGTTAAGAATCCCTTTGTTCACAAAATAATCACATCCTATTTTATCTGTTTTGCAGGTTTATATTTTTATATTCTGGGTCTAGTTAAAACCAAGCACACCCGTGATAAAAACAAAAGTATACTGCTTTGTTCCACAGTACTTTTAAGCCTGCTGTTTCATATGATCAAAATACAGGGCAGCATACAAATGCATTCATTGTATGTGGAAACCCTTAATGTGTGTTGAGAAGACAATTTCTTTCCGTGCTCATCTCCTGCAAAGCTACTCCCTCACCCTCACCTGACTTGCCCACACACCCCCGTTTGCTTTCTGCTCTAATTATGCTTTCACTACAACAAACTTTTCACCTTTCCTTGAATTGCTATCCCCTTTCATATCTCCATGGTGTTGCCATAGCTGTTTCTGCCGCCTAAAATGTCCTTTCTTTCCTCTCCACTGATTAAATCTAACCCAGTTCTTAAGATCTAATATAAATGCTTCTCATCTCTGAAGCCTTCCCTGAATTGCTAGCCTTTATTGGGAGTCCCCACAATACTATATACCCATTTTTATTAGGTCATTTACAACATGAGGGCTTAGCCCTTCCTGTTGCTCACGTATGTCAGCTAGACTAAGAAGGGCCGCAGTCTTTATGTTCTGAATGTTGAGGGCAAAGCAAATGCTTAAGAACTGATGATTGAGTGACTGAGTGAGTGAATGGATGAATGTTTAACTTTCCTTTGTTCTGCTGTCTTGAGCTTCTTTTCTTTGCTCTAAGTGTTTTCCCATGAGACTTAATATATTCTAACATATTACATAATTTTCTTATGTATTATATTTATTGCCAGTGCCCTCCCATGAAGACTGGGAATCTGTCTTTAGTATGCATTAATACTTGTTTAAAGAAAAGGTGAAATAAATAAATCTTGCCACATGTTTTTTCTTCTGATCTCATGTCCCTGATCTTTGTGATTTAGGAAGTGGGCTGAATTCTGTATTACCCTTGTTCCTGGTTTCCCTGTAGGCCTGGCACCTTTGTCTGAAATTCCTCACCACTTGAATAGGATTCTTTGTGATAAGGCTTTGAGTTGGCTGTTAAATATTTAACCATTAGCTAAACATTATCACCTTTTATCAGCCTAAACAAGTTAACTCACATAGTTTTATCAGATTGGCCCTAGGAAAGAACAAGGCTAGGGGAAAGTATTCCTTCACCCAACTGTCTATGTGCCTTTGTTCACCAAGCTGGACATGGTCATTACCCTAATCAAGCTTACAGCTACTGCTGAGATCCTCAAACATTCAGTGTTTGAATCCTACTTAGAAATGCTAGAAAAAACTTTAAAATGACCATAATATAATCACTACCATAGTGTAAGACTGCCACTCTGTGAAAGTGCCCACAATTATCATATACTTCATTTGTCCCCCCTTTAGCATCGTGCCTCTGTTTTGTGAAAGCTGTTTAGTGTCTGAACTAGGCTCTATGCTGTTACAAAGAGACAAAGTTCTCACACAACCCAGGAAACATTCTGTCTTTCCGTGATGTTGGTTTGCCTTCACAGTGCGGTGCTTATCTTCTGTTCCCTCGCTTTTATACACCTTTCACAAACTGTTTAACAAATTGTTCCACCTTTCATAGTTATAGGGATAAAATACGTACTTTTATAAAAATTGGGGGGGAATACCGACCGAAAATATCGGGTGCTGGACAATGACCAAGTTTACCCTGTGAAGGAGTGAAAGAAAATGTCTGCTCTGTGGATGGATGTGTGGGTGTTTGGCAGGAATATAAGGATTCTCTGTAGCTGGCTGGCAGCATGTAGGCCCTAAGAACGGGCAGACACCAAGGGAAGAAGGGCGGTGGTCCTGTCAAACAAAGGCACTTCTACCTCACAAGCGAGTCCAAGAGAGCCCAAGTTCAGGACCTCCTGGAATTCTCTGAGGTGCTATTGAATCATGATTATGGTAATTGTCATTCAACCTTAGGATTTAATAATCTCGTTAGCCCAGTGTTCAACCATATGTATGTCCACTGTCACATTCGTACCCCTTGGTAGAATTCCCCAGGCAATCTTCCAGAGCTAGTGACATCTCTTTTTCACTCTACATCTTTTCTTCCTTCCTTTAGGCAGGGTTCTAATTCCTCCCAGAAACCACTGCTTTTTAAGTCACATGCTTCAGTTTCTTTATGAGCTACCTCTGTTTATATTCAGTTCCTTCTTAGTGGCATTTCTTTCCAAGTATAAATATTGTATTAATCATGTTCTGCTTTCCTCCCCTAAATGTAGCACCTCATTTCATTCTTTCTCATAGCAGCAGTTCTCTAATTCTAGTTGACAGGGTTTTTTCTTCTTTTACTTTTTCTTCTAGGAGTTAACTTGTTAATAGAATGTATATTCAGTCATACCTCAGTTCTTGTCAGCTTCAGAACTTGTCAAACCCTGTATTCATCACATTTTGATGAGGAAAAAAATGTTTCATCACTTGGCACTTGATCAGGACTTGCCACACTTGCTAGAACTTGTGTGAATCATGATATGCTGCCCCACAAGAGAAAATGCGTCATCATTCAGTGCTCATCAGTTTCGGCTCTCATTGCCAGTTCCAGAACAAACAACGAGTATTGAAGTACCATGGTATAATATATATAAGAGGTCTGTCCAGAAAAAGTACTGTCTTTGCCATTACAATGAGAATGAAAAGCCCAACCATTGTTAACATAATGAGAAGGGTCGGTGCAACTTTGACGTAACCTACCATCCAAGGAGAGTGGACTGGACGTGTGTGAATAAGGATGACTTCACTTTACTAGTCACTGGGGGCAGTAAACGCTGTTGTGTGAGCATGTATACTGTGTTCTCGTCACATTCAAAGTGACTGAGCAAGTAGTGCAGTGGATCTGCATCAGATTTTGCGTTAAGCTTGAACATTACTCCACAGAAATTACTTGGATGATTCCAGAGGCCACAGTTACAGATAACTGGTGATTGGCATCTTCACCATGTGACAATGTGCCTACCCATGCATCATGTCTCATGAAGAGTTTTTTGGTGAAGCATCAAATCATCCATGTGACTCAGCCACCCCTACAGCCCAGATTTGGTGTCCTGTGACTTCTGGCTTTTCCCAAAACTAAAATCACCTTTGAGAGGGAAGAGATTTCAGACCATCCATGAGATTCAGGAAAATACAATGGGGCAGCCAATGGTGATTGGGGGAGTGGTGTGAGGTCCCAAGGTGCCTACTATGAAGGGGACTGAAACATCATTGTCCTATGTGCAGTGTTTCTTGTATCTTGTATCTTCTTCACTAAATGTCTCTATTTTTCATATTACATGGCTGGATACCTTCTGGACAGACCTCGTGTGTTTGTGGTTATATGGACTCAGAATCAGTATATAAGTGTAGTTAGCAAGAGATATCCCTAAAATATAGGGACTCTTAAATCTCCGAAAGAAAAAGAAGATAAGAAGATATAACAGGGAATTATCAACAAAAGGCAGCTGATTAACTATTTTCATGAGCTATATGCATAAAAAGACCTGCCCAACAACATTCGAAGTGCAGTGTGAATGTCCATAACAAACCAGCCTATGCATGGATATGTTAATAATGAATACTCTACATCAGAGTCAAATGGTATCGCACAGCCTTTATATCAACACAGACAAATCCTCAAAATATATGGTTTGGCAAAAAGATGTAAATAACGAAGAATATACAAGTAGGATTCAATTTACACATAAAATGGTCACTGTTGATTAAGAATGTGAGGCTAGTGATTAAACTGGAAAAAGGGTAAGGAGATAATTAACTCCAAATAATCAAATTTGTAGTCATTTAAGAGTGGAATTTGTGGAGAGAAGGTGATGATATCAGTGAGGGGCACACAGGGGCTTCAAATTATTGGCCATACTTTTTAGAGGAACACAGGATAGGGGAACCTACGGATCTTCATTTTACTATTATTATTTATACTTTGATATCCTATAAATATAATTCTGCATATATTTAATAATTAATAAAAACAATTAAAAATCAAAACACTAATAACACCATAATTAAAAGAAATGGGAAAGTATTAAATTGTATTCCTACTTAGTATAATTGTTAGACTAAAATTTCACATATTTTTATTCTCAAGAAGTAAATATACCATGAGTGCTTTCTTGTGGAGTATAAAATCTGTAACTAATCACAGATTTTCTGAAAATTGCCATGTGGCTTTCTTGCCTCATGTTGTATTAATAACATAATAATTAAATATTAATAACACTCATAAATGGTTAAACACATTTAATCATTCAATTTGCGTAGAAATTTCTGGTGCAATGTACACACACAGCATATTTTAAGAGGCATATTATGTTTAGTGTGTTGAGTATGTGTTTGCATGTGTGTGTGTCTAATTTCTTTGTAAGATTCACACAGGCAGGTACAGAAATTCAGGTATCAATCATGACTAACTAACTTGTCTCCAATTGTTTTTCAATTTTCTTCCTAGGTAATATTTAAATTCATCTTCTCTTTCTCATTCTCATGGTCTTTACCTTGGTTGAGATCCTCATCTTCTCTTGTTTTTAACTATTTTAATGTGTTTTACTATTTTTATAAGTGCTCTTCATTCCTGTCTCTTTCTTTCTCTACCAGTTCAGCTTTCATGGAATTCGTAGCCCAGACTAATCTTTCTAAAAGACAAATCCTGCCCTAAATTCCTAATTTCCTGCAGAATAAAATCTAAACTCCTCAGAATAACATGAAAGTCTCTTAAAAAATGCTTAAAAACCCTCTTAAAAATCGAAGCACAACCTATTTTTCAAATTTTATACATACCCCATGTTTCAGCTATACCAAAGTATTTCCCTGATGTGTCACGTACTTTCACGCAAGGAGATCTTTGCATATGCTCTTCCTTCTTGGCAATTAACTGCCATTTGTGCGCTCTTAACGAGCCTCATTTGTTCTCTAACTTGGCTTCATCGTTACCACATTGATCTGCATCTCTTCAGACCTTATCCCATCCCCTCACACACGCAGGCACTTATTTTTTCTGTACTTCCTTATCATATAGGACATGTTTCTGTGACAGATTTTTAATAATTTAGTGGAATCATTACTCCTTTGTTTGTCTCTGCCTGTAGACTTCATGCACCTTGAGGGAGGAGACTGAAGTTTATTTCTCTTTGTACTTCTGGATCTGGAACAATCTGGAAAATAGTTTTGCTGAATAATAAGAAAATCAAGATAATGAAATCAATGAGGAGAGCAAATATAGGTGACAGAATTTGGGCTGAACATAGGAAGAAAGAGACATCATGACTTTCAAGCTAGAAAGTAAGGAAATTAACCAGAAAACATAGTAAAAGTCTTCAATCACTCGGTGTGAAATGTTCCTTATCATGTATCGTGGGCCTTAATTGAATGAAACACTAAGAATAAATCATTAAATAATGACAGTGTGTCTGGACAATTGACAGTTAAAAAAAGAAACAAAAAGAAAAAGAAAAGAAAAAAGATTTTATTTTTGGTGCTCTCACCCCTTGTGCAGAAAATGGCAAGCAAATATTTTGGGAAGGAGAAAACCGGAGTCCGTAGGTGAAGGAGCTTCTCTGTGGGCAAACACAATCTGTGAAACGAAATGTTTGATCGAAGTGTTTATTT